>JBCEWB010000015.1:168144-183809 GCA_039654565.1 Peronia peronii | reverse complement strand
ATAGATAGATAGATAGATAGATAGATAGATAGATAGATAGATAGATAGATAGATAGATAGATAGATAGACAAAGAGACAGAGAGAGCATCTCTTGGAAATGCTTCTTCAACATGTCTTGACATACTGTTGTTGGTTTCGGCAACAAGCTCGTTTTTTTTTTCCACATTCCACAACTATATACTCTATCTTGGCTTAGGATGTCCAAGGAAACTTGACTTTTGTCTTCATAAGGACAAGTGATCATAAACAGATGTCAATATTTTTTTGTTCGTTTGTTTTTATTTTAAAGCATTGAAGAGTCTGACAGCACGATGGTTTTAATAGCAAACGGATCTATATTCTGGCTTGGTTCTAAGTCACAGTGGCTATTTCGTTGTTGTTTCTACCTTGTTATGCTGGCAATGATGATGTCCAGAGTGACCTGCGGTCGAAACTACAGCCAGCACATGGCCATTTATCAGGATAAATTGGACAGCGCTGTCTACAATACAGAAGTACCACCACTGCTTGACCAATCTAGTGCTATGGTTGTGTACGTGATCTTCGAGTTGCTGTCCATTGTCCAAGTGGACGAGGTCTCCCAGAGCTTTGTCTGTAATGGAGTTTTGCCCAGCATCTGGGTTGATGAGGTAATGATAATCATAACAGTAAAGAAATCTTGAAAAGGAGAAGGAAAAAAAAAGGTAGAAACAGCAGATAATGAAGAAAGAGAAAAAAAGCATTCGATAAAATCAATCAATTAGTTCAATGGGAATAAAGGAATAGTGTATACAGATAATGATATAACGAAGAAAATTTGGAAGAAGAGAAAAGTAAGCTCTATAACGATAATATAATTATGTAGGCAACATCAGTAATTCCGAAATTGAAACATATATAAGTAAACGCTGCACTCAAAACTCGTGGCAAATTACCTACACACTGAAAATCTAGTTCAGATTTACGTTTCTGGTTTTTAGACATTGTCAGATCACACTATCAATTTAGTTATTACACTTTATCTGGAGCTGTCAAGTGATATTAATTGATAAGATCGGCAAGGCCATTTGAGCGGGAATGGACAACATGAAAATAGAGACTGTCGTGCAGTGAAATTATAATGGTGCCAATTGCAAGGATAAAAATTACGATTTTCTTTTTTCCAGCACTGTGACAAAATTGATAAATAAATAACGTTGGAACTGTTGATTTAGGAAGAATAGGGTCTCAAAAAATGAGGTTTTGGTTTTGGGATCAAAATATTAAAATTGGGCTTTTGCTATTGTTAGGCACTTTGACCTCTTCTATTATAAGAAAAACAACGGCTGGCGCCATAAACATCATCTTTATGCCCCAAAACAGCACAAACACGGCACATTAAGAGACATAATAGAGAGGATATGAAAATTCATTTGCGATATAATCTCAAAGTGTCTGTTTTTATTACTTTTTTTTCCGTAACGCTACTTTATTTCTGGACCAAGTGGCTTCACGTTTTAAACATATTAGGACGCGACACGATTTAATCATATCATGCGCTTCTCTAATTTTGAACTCGTGGAATTATTTGTATCACTGCAAAGATTATTCATTTCCCTTTCTGGGTGTGAAAAAAATTGTTCTACCTTACGTAAAAGTTGGGATATTGACAATTAAAGACAATGGAGGTGATCTATTGCTTCAGGTGAAATTAGTGAGAAAATGGCGGATCATTTAAAAAAAAAATCCTTGGTAGGCCATACCACTAAATTACATTTTTTGGGCTTTGATCAATTTATTTTGGCAAATTTAACTCTGAAATGCATTTTTAGATTGATATAGAAGGATTATGTTTAAAAATTCATTCACTGTTGAAAAATATGTGATTTCTCCGGTGGCCTCAGTTGAACCAACGCCTGATTTCATCGTGTCGCGTCTCATATTCCACATAGCATGAGTTTCAATAATATGCATCCTTTTTCTGAATTTTCCTTATCTTTTCGAAACAAAATCTGATATCTGCTGAAAAATTGAGAAGTAAAAACATTCGTCAACACATATATTTCAAAAATTTTGATAGTCATCGTGTAACATATAAACAAAAAACACCGATAATAATACAATAGCAGCAATGCAATAACAATGATAACAGTAATTTGATCTTGAGCCAGTGGTATGTCCTACTTCTTTTTCTTTGGCATCACAGTTGCTGAGATGGAATCCCGACGACTACGGAGGCCAACAACTCATCCATCCCAAGATCTCCCAGATTTGGAGACCTCAGATTGGTCTGGTAAATACATTAGGAAATCGAGATATCTTTGCTGACGATGACTCGTGAGTTGCTGTGTATTCTTTTTTTCCTCATGTTCTCCCTTTCTTTCTTTCTCGCCTTTCCTCCATCACTCCATTCCTATCTTCTCTTCCTGATTACGCCCCGCTCTGAACATAACTGGCTGAGTCTTTTTGGCTATTTTTTAGAAAAACTAGAAAAAAAAAGGTTCATTAACATCACACACATGTTTATTTCAAATGATGCACGCTTTTATTAAAATTCAGTGTTGGAAAAAAAGCTTTAAGAGCAATGCAGTAAACGATTTAAAAGTAATCAGATATGATTTATCTCTATTTGGCAAAACAATGGTTAAGGTAACTATCTAATATGTTTGATGGTTTACCTCCTCTTCTTCGATTCTCTTCTCTTGTCCGTTTTTCTTCTCTACTTTTCCTTTCCTTCTCATCTATCTGCCCTATCTTCTCCATCTCCTCCATTTTCTCCTCGATCGCTATCATTTTCTTCAGTCTTCTTCACCCTCTTCTACTCCACTTATCTTCACCTATTTCTCATACCTTTCCACTCCCCTTTCACCTCGTTGGCTTCATTTGGGTTGGGAGACAACGGCGCATCTCCATCATCATGGCTATATTGTGCCTAGCGCAGTGGAATAATTATGTTTTATAATTTAGAAGGGTATGCCCAGTGATATACATAAATCAAAGATTATAAAGAAAAAAATTATGAAAAAGCATATATGTATAAAGGATATGTGTAAACTTGCCGCTTGACTAAGGATACATTTAAAAAAAAAACGCTTGATGGTTTACAGTTTAGAACACAGGCCAATGTCGCCTACGAAGCTCAAGATGGTTTGTGGCCTTGTTTTCTTGATCACTGTTGTGAGTGAGTTATGTTACGATCAAAAGAGCTTGTAGCGCAAATGGAGTCAGAAGTCTCAGACTTCAGACGTGATAAGTGATTCCCCAGACCGCCATTCTATAAGGGGCAAAATTGCTTGTTCAAAGCATTGCACAAAGAGATTTTATTGCCGAGTAAGTGTTCGATTTTGAGCTTGTATAGGTGAATGCTTCTTTGGTAGCCTGTGGGTAAAGTTCTCCTATTCATGACTTCATCATGCATCGGTAGAAGATCGAACAAGAGCTCCCTAGGTTCATGTTACCCGCCCTCCCCCACTTCCTATAGACCTGTGCACTTTCACCTCGGAGATTCGCTACTCTAAAGATGTTTACTCTCATTGTATATTATGTCCTCTGATTAAGACAATGATTTTACAGGAGGCAGTTACCAGTACTAGCTATTTAGTAGATCTCTGCATACCATCAGTTTGCTATATTATATATTTTTAGTTTATATAGAGACGGTATACAGTTACTAGTACATATATACAGCCAGCCTGATAATTTCTTTTTACAATCCTTGATCATCCAGTTCATGTACATCCGTTTCATATACTTTGTTTAACTTGCAAAACGCTTTCAATCGTTCTAGATTCAATATAACCGTAATCCCACTAATGTGCCGTTAAATCCCAACAGAAACAAATAGGCCAACAGACACACATAAACAGACACATTTCTTTATTGATCAGCTTCTTGGACGTAGAACTAGCGAACTTGTGCCACAGGAAAAAAAAAATACTTTGAAAATTTTTCTCGACCTAGACCTGTCTAGACTAGACTGTAGAAACAGTCACAGAGTGTGATGAAAATCTACTATGTTGTTATTTACCTTTATCAATCTTTGTTAGACCAACGCATTATGTGCAGAATTTTTCATTGGGTCATGTAGACAATCATGGTTTACAAGGACGAAGCCTTTACTCACTGGCATAGTTTATATTTTTCTCTATTGATTATGCTATAGTCTAGCTTCAAAAATATTAAATCTAGATTCAGACAGATCTAGGACATGGAGGCCATGTTTTCTTGAAACACTTTCTAGGCAAATTTAAATAGGAAATAGGGCTAACTTCTTGGCAAAAATAAGCCTTAGTCAGGGATAGTGACATAAATGAGAATCGTGTCACCTGTGTTAAGGAACAAATCTCCAGACTTTCAGAGAAGAGATTTCTAACAAGTTAATAGCGCAATTTGATTTCGATCGGAGTAAATTAGTACTGTTGTAATTAGTATCTGTCCCACATCACCTGCAATAGTGGCAATCTAACGGGCACGATGGGCCAGGGCGAAGAGATCACGAGTTCTGACTCGATAGAACCTATTTGGTCAACACAACTTCATTTTTATAGAGAATAAATTTATCTCTTTGTAAAAACTGGCTCAGTTTCAATCTCTTGACTTTTAAGTACTTTAAGCCACATATATATTGCACCACTATCACTATTAGATTTGTTATAATTATGTTACTTTTATTGCCTTTGCTAAAGATGGCACTAGTGGTAAGGCACTTCAATAGCATCTGGTTACTATGACGAGTTCCACGAAAATCACTTGATATCTTTCAATAGCTATATATTTTAATTTGTATCTCTTCAAGAAATCAGTGTCATAGCGGCGGGATATAATAACTGGTTTATTGTCATGATTTGGGTTAGGCCTGGGGTTAGGATAATGGTTTGGGGCAACGTTGGAACTCGGGCTAGGTTAGGATCAGGATCAAGGTTAAATGTGTAGATTAAGGTTAACTTAAAGTTAGGGTTAGGGTTAGAGCTAAGATTACATGTAGGATTACGATAAGAGTTAGAATTAGGGTTAACTTTAATGTATGGGACAGGATTGTTATTAGAATTAGATCAGGATTAAGTTATAACTAAGGGGTAGGAATAAATTAGGGTTAGAGCTGAAGGAAGTGAAGTGAATGATTAGAATATCAAGAATGTTTAATTTTTGTTTAATTGAAGGTTTCGTTGAACAAAATAATATTCTTCAGGACCATAAGAGTCTCCAGCGATGGTGAGGTAACATGGCTTCCCGGTAGTTTGTTCACCACACCGTGTGAGTTGGACATGAAGCATTACCCTTATGATGAACAAACGTGTTACATTGAGGTAAGCCCGAGGATTTTAATGGTATTATTAGGGAGGCAACCATTATTATCTTATATAATGATATCTTCTAGAACAGTGGTTCTCAGCGCATTTGCACTCACGACCCCTTATCCAAGAGCTTAAAACTCACGCGACCCCTTACTAACAGCAGCTTAATCTTCTGTGACTGCATGTAGACACATATAAACATTCACACAGGCACATATATTTACAAGTATGCATAGAGACACACTGGCTGTCATCTAATGACATTGAACATGCGGGTTTTTTTCTAAAAGGAAGGGGGGGGGGGGATTCCCTGAAAAAAGAACGAAACAAACAAAAATATGTAACGGCCTAAAAACTGTAATTGATGAGTTGAAATGAATTTTATCTCAAAGTACTTCTATCAAGGCTACACAATCTTCCCTACAAAGCTTGGCGATTCCTTTGGGGTCGAGACTCACCGGATGGGAAGCCCTGTTCCAGAGGAAACTAGTAATGTCATCTTACAGTATGAACCCCATTGGAAGAGACTATGGAGCCTCATGGGAGAGATTGTCATGCCGTGTTAAAACATGACTCTTACTACAAGAAATTTGTAATGCCATCCTTTACTATGACGTTCACAGGAAGAGAATTCGCAGATAAGCCTGTGTTTAACAGAAGGTTTTCTTAACTAGCCGTTTATCGATCTTTTGACTCCATAGCCACTATGATCAGTGATAAAACTGGTTCATTTTTTTTCTTCTTTTTTGTCATGTGCGATCCAATTACTATGTCCCCCGAATGAACATGTGCATTATCTGGTATAAAGCAGTGTCTTGAAAAGCAAGCGGGGCATCACAGCCAAGGTCTGGGTCATTTTTCTCGCCTGGCATGGGCCGAATGACAATACCATATTCGGCTGTGAATGCTTGTTCCGTGACTTGTCATAACCGAACCCCTCGGTAGTTGTAACGGCTTATTCGATTATGATTCTATGACTGTTTTAACTGCTTCCCCTGATCGATTGCGCACGGTCTAATATCAGACTAGCTGATAGCGTGATGCTTATTGTTAGAAATGTGTAAGACTCTTTTGTGTTTTGTGGCATGATGCTCACTGGAAAAGACAACGAAAACTAGTTTACTAAGTCATGAGGAAGCCGCAGGAGGGACTTCCACATTAGCTCTCTCTACTTTTGTCTGTTGTGCCTGATGACCTGTGTGTTCCGCAAATAGCTTGCCGTCCCATTCCTGAATTCTGTCTGACCATTTCTGTCAATATCAGCCTGAACATGTGTTTCTGGAGGATCGTCCGTTTCTTTCAATGTAGCTTGAGGCTTTTGACAGTGGGTAAAAGATCTTCAAATGTTTATGTATGTGTTTTTTTTACTTTCAGTGTGACTTGAAAATAATAGAAAGACCAGATTCTTTGAACTTGATATCTATTTGAAGCTATTTGGAATATTAACTGAAAGCAGACATCGACCAGGGGGTGACCAAAAAGAGCAAATTTACAGAACGAAATCACTGACACTAATTTTAAGATTTGTTTTAAGAATCCGTGGACACTGAATGAAAACCTTGGTTATATCACGAACAGGTGTCATTGCAGATGTAAAGTATAAAGAAGAGAAATAGGCATTATCATCACGGTATTCATTTTATACAAACGACTTAAAATTTAAGACAAACTGTCTTCCAGCAACTAACTTTATATATTGAGAGAAAGAATCAGCAATGTGCGAACTCGACTGTAAAAAAGAAATGTTACTGGCCAAATTTTCGTACCTTTTGTTTATTCCTCGGGGCAACATGCTCTTGGCTCATCTTTCCCTATCCACAAGTTTCTTTCGTTATCAGGAGAAAACCCATGCTCCAAGATAATAGAGAAACATATCACTCTGTTATATAGGGCGAGTTCCTTGTTAATTTTCTTCCTCAGCTTTTAGCCATAGGCTACAGCACTGCAGAGTTTACGTTCAGCATCCTTGAGAACGTGGGAAATACGTTCCTCACCAGAGGTGGCGAGTGGGACTTTCTCAACAGCAATGTGACCATTGTCAATTATACCACAGATAGCAATGAAACGATGGCAGGCATTACGGTAGGCTGTTTGCTTGATCGAGTTATACTTTTTATTTGTTCAATCATTCAATCATTCATTTACATACCCGTTCACCAATTTCATCCACTCATTTCATCTACTCATTTACTGATTAACTGATTCATTCATTTATTCATTCATTCAGTCAAACATTCATTCATTCATTTACTCATTCATCCATTCATTCATACATTCATTAATTTATTCTTCCATCCATTTATGCAGCCATTATTAATCCTTCATTCATCCCTTCATCCATCCCTTCATCCATTCATCCATCCATTCATCAATCCATTCATCAATCCATCCATCCATCCATCCATCCATCCATCCATCTATCCATCCATCCATCCATCCATCCATCCATCCATCCATCCATCCATCCATCCATCCATGTAGCTACCCCACATCGGTGTCATTTTCCTGCAGTGTGTGCCCTCGTGTGTCTGTATGTATGATTGTGTGTGCATGTGTATGAGTGAGAGAGAGAAAGTGAGAGAGACAGCATTATTTAAGTGACGGATGGCAGGGGAAAAAAGACAACAACAACAACAAAAAAAAGATTCAACCTGGGATTCAGTAGAATGGTTTATACGAAATTTGCCGGGAATGGAAAACACCTCGTATTAATCGCTGTTTATTTCGCATTAGACGAAAAGGCCATTTTGAAACAGGAAACTGCATTTAATTCATGGACATGTTATTATTATCTATTACTATCACCTATAATTAATATTACCACTCCTGGAAGAGCTAGACCTGTTTTGAATTAAAATAAATGAATTAACAAAAAGATGACAGTATATAAATGCGAAAATTTCCACAAATTATATTCCTCCCCCCCCCCCCCCCCTTCTTTTTTCGTTGACGCGATATTGACTAGGAATTTGTGCTATAAAATAATTAGGGTAGTGTCGCTAAAACACCTGTTTCCACATTTTCTGATAAAGTTAGTTAAATATTCAATCGGGTTACATAAAACGATTAATGATTTAACACAAATTATCCTTTTATGAACACACATAATTTGTAACATGAAGAGATATCGGTGACTAATATCTCCGCTCCCTCCCCTCCCCCCCTTTTTAACCCTTTTTAAGCCTACATAATATAAACAGTATATAAAGAATATAAATTAAATTATCACGGGAGATAGATCATCCTAATTATGTACCGGTACGGTCCCACTGCTGGCGAGGGCAGAGAGCCGGGTTATCTGTTCAATCTATCTATGCGCGGTAATGGGAGGCTTTGGTAATAAATTCACATTCAGGTGATTTGAAACAGAATCAAACACGGGTGACATGTGAGTGTTTTGTTTCCTACATTGTAGTGAATCACGTCTAACTGTGTCAGTATGCTACAAAAATCAGTAGTGGAAACGTCTATACTAACCTGTCATACATACGCGACGAGTATTCGATTCTGTTACGGAGAAACCGCCCTGTTTCGATCTAACTTCTAGAAAGTCTATGACGTCCTACCTAATCAATGAAAATACCCACCAAATAATGTGGACTAACAGACACATATTATGTGGTTTGTTAGAAAATATTTCGAATGTCGTGAATATATTGACTATAACTTCATTGACGAAGTTATTTAATATAGTGAAACAAAAATAAATCCAATACGCTCTGCCTATTCAACTGCTTAAATACTTTAATGACACAGTCCATGTTAGGTCATTGTGCGGTTTTTATCGTAGGTGATGAGATAAGTACAATGTGGGATAGAATGAGACTAGAAATAGATAGAAGCCTGACAGATTATTCTTCGTGAATCAGCAAAAGAATGTTCCAGTGGAATACATACAGGACAAGATATTCGAGGCTTACCTGGTATGTGGAAGTTTCGGTTGTTAAAACCACCATAGCCAGAGTATCCACGGAAGTATCCATAGGGCAGAGCTCTCATTATGGGCGGCATAGGTTTGATATCCATAGCTTCCCCAGCGTCATCCAGAAATGTCGTCTTTTCTTCTTTGTCAGGGGTCAAAAACGTCGTCTCTTTGCCTGGCGGAGGCTTGTTGATATCAGAATCTGGACTCAGCTTGTGAATGGTTTCGGTTCGAACCTCAGCATCAAAGGTAGTCTCCATCTTCTCGCCCGAGCGCGGCTGCACCACAGCTACATTGCTGGCGTTCTTGCTGATATGTGAACCCAGCATCTTAACGCCCAGCTTTGGAGAGTTAATGTTGGATGGGGTCAGGGGCTTTTCCATGGCAGCACTTGAGGTATCCTTCATGCTCAGTTTAGCTATTCCAGATATGGCTGCATCAGCATCGGCGTGTTCCTTATTTTCGCCAGGTACGTTTTCCTTACAGGCGGATTTCTCTGCAGTATCGAGCTCTTTCTCTGGCGTGGAACCTTTCTTAGATACATCAGGGCTGTCCAGTGCTCGATCTGGGGTGGCCGATTTGTCTCTAGAGGATTTCTTAGATACGGCTGGCGAAGACGGACTCGAAGGAGACTTTCTTGCATCCAATTTTGTTGCTGCATTTTGGGAAGATTCATCCAGTTTGGGGCTGGATTTGCCGGATTCGGAGGTGGAAGTGATATGTTTGGGCGTGGCAGATCTATGGAGGACCGAGAGGTTGGTTTGAGTATTGCTGTCAGACTTGTTGGATTTCTGACTAGAGGTAGTTGGCGTGGAACTCGACATCGTAGGCTTGACCACGTTAACCGACGGGTTGTGGCGTCCGAGGTTAGGACTCATCATAGGGCTCTGTGGAAGCATCTGTTTGACAGAGCGTCCGGACTGCCCCAGGTTTGCAGGGTGAGTGTCCATGTTGACGGCCGGGATGGTGACAGGCACGTAGTGGGAGGCTTGGCCAGCGCTTCTTTGCTGAGGTGGTGCGAAGGCACTTGCTTGCTCGCTCGCTTGTTGTTGTTGTTGTTGCTGTAGCTGCTGTTGGCGTTCCATATTTTGCAAGTTGACCCGAGGGTGGACGTTCTGTACAAGTGGGCTGGTGGGCACGCGAGTGGGTGTGGCGTAACCAGGATTGTGGGCATAAGGCGGGATGTAGCCGTGTGGCGTACTGTAAGGGTGGCCACCCATATGCTGAGCACCGTGGTGAGATGGATAATGCTGAGGGTAGCCCTGGTACTGTTGTTGCTGTTGTTGCTGGTGCTGCTGTTGATGAAGGGAATAGGCTGTCTGCTGGGCATAGTGTTGCTGCTGTTGTTGTCGCATATGATAGGCTTGTTGTTGCTCGTACATCTGTTGCTGGCTAGGCTGAGAGTAGCCTTGTTGCTGCATCTGCTGCTGTTGCTGATGATGTTGAGACGATGATGACGATTTAGACCCTGATCCGCACCCACTGGACTTTGAACTACTACCTCCATCTTTGTGCTTGCTATATTCTTTGCCGGCAGCCGCAGCCGCGCGGGCTTTTTCTTCCTTAGACTGTTTGCTGGACGATTTGCTAGAGTTGGGCTTAGGAATTCCCGAGGATGATGTTGGGAGAGATGACGATGAAGATGATGTGGGAATAGCTGTCGGTGCTGCAGTCGAATTTCCCTTTGATGTTTTGCCAGATGACGATGTGGAAGTGGAGGATTGAGTTTTAGGAATACCACTCAAACTGCCAATTTTGGACCCCTTTTTGGAGGAGGATGGCGTCGGGCTAGCGGCTGCCAGCCGAGGGTCCTGTCTGGGATCCATCTGTCTAGGATCTGCCTGGCGCGGATCCCCTTGCCTGGGATCACCTCTGTCAGACTTGGCCCCAGACTTTCTCCCCTGGCTGGGGGAGGCATTTCTCTGGGAGGACGAAGAAGTTGGTGAGTTGACATAAGGGCCTCCAGTTGGCGGTCCCAAGCCAACAGCGCTCGGAATTGGTGGTGGTACCCCAGATCTGCTTTGGTCTTCGGCGGAGACATCTTTCTTAGAGCTGAAAGCCTTGACCAGAGACTTTTTCCCGGACTTGCTTGCGCTTTTGGAAGGCGTGGGAGGGTTACTTACAGCGGCTGCAGCACCACCAGCGGCTCCAACGGCGGCACCATGTCCAGCATGATCTCCAGAACTCGAACTCTGGCTACTGGTAAAGGACGAAGACTTGGCTGTGTCGCTGCTGCTGGTCCTCGAGTCGGTGTCGCTTCGGGAACTGGTGCTGGTGGTGCTGGTGCTAGTGCTGCTGTTCTTGGACGCACTCTTTACCACGCCCTTGCCCTTGTCTTTCTCCTTGTCTTTGTCCTTATCCTTGTCTTTGAAGAATTTGAACTTGTCCAACATGGAGTTCTTGCTGCTGGACGGCGGCTTCGAAGAAGTGGTGCTCTTTGTTGAGGAGGTGGAGCTCGTAGAGCCGGCACTCGTGCGGTTGGACTGCTTGTCGGCAAGAGTTTGGCTACGCGAGTTGGGTAGGCCTCGGCCGACGGGAGTGGGAATTCCTGACTGTGGCGCTGCTGGGGATGTAGCTCGTGCTGACCCGCCAGCGTTGGGGTTACTGGCCCGGAGGGGAATCAAAGAGGTGGATCCTGAAACGAGAGAGAAAAATAAAGGTGTTTCTGAAGCATTTGGTAAATTGTAAAATATGACGTTTTCACAAAATCTAAAAGTCCGTACATCCATCCATCCATCTATCCATCCATCTATCCATCCATCTATCCACCCACCCACTCATCCACCCATCCATCCATCCATCCATCCATCCATTCATCCATCCATCCATCCATCCACCCAGCCATCCATCCATCTAGCCAGCCATCCGCCATCCATCCATCCATCCATCCATCCATCCATCCATCCATTCATCTATCCGTCCATCGTGTACGTTTTCCGATGATCTAAATATGCCAGATTCAGTGAGTACTTATATGTTGACAATGGAGCATAGAAACAACCTAGTATTGAACCTTGCCATATGACATACGCAAACAACTATGGTCAACAGGGACTAGCCCAGTTCAGTTGTATAAATTGTATTTCTTAAGAAGCAAACCTCGCTGTCGAGTGAATATTTACTTAAATCAAATGACAGAATTCTCTGTCTGTTACACACCATCATTTTAAACGCAGGTAGACTTGATCGTTGTCACAATATTCAAGTAGAGCTGCTCATCCATGCGTCAATAGAACAATAAACATGTATTCAAATTTTAATGGTAACAGCTAGAAATAGATAGGATCTACTGCATCAAAGGAACAGTGAGTGAGACAGCAGTACAGAGACCATTAATTTTAATTTGTTCTACCTAAAATGTAATGAGATTGGTGAAGTAAATATACAAACAATATATTGTGTTCTACATTCATTCATATTTTAGATAAGCAACGTACACAATAAAACAATCGGTTTCTTTACATATTAGCCTGTGGTTGCTTCTATTTTGTTTGGAAATAGCGACAAAATTGATAACGTTTATTGACTATGTGAATATAATGTATATACATAGGAATTATACATTGTCTACTATGGTTGAGCCATGGTATTGAAAAACAAAAAGGTGGACAACACCCAACAGTTAAGCTATAGTTTAAGAAATAAATGGGTATGTAGACTTAGACTGTTTTGTTGGCAGGAAGGTCCTGGGCCAGCCAGACAGAATGACAGACAGACAGGACAGACAGAGAGACAGGCAGACACCTAGGCAGATAGACGCAAACAAAACATGATGAGACAGATGAACAGACAGATAGGAGAGACAGACTTACAGGCTGACAGACAGACAAATTGAAAGACAGGAAGGAAAGTCAGACAGATAGTCACACAGATAAACAGACAGGCAGGCAGGAGGCAGACAAACCGATGGGACAGACAGACACGCAGACAGATAGTGTGCGCGCACAGTGTGTGTACATGTACGTGGCAAGAAGATTAAGAGAGAAAGAAGGAAAATTTCAGCATTGACTGTGAAGTAAAAAAAAAAAAAACATTTCTCTCCGCCTTCGCTTCTTCGTGCTGACACTATGAATGGACTACCCGCTGGCGAGCCAGCGACTCGCAGACTATAATCACCAGGTATCCAATATCTCCGCCCCCATGTGGAGAAGCAGCACCTGGGGCCACTGTCAGACGCCTAGTGGTTCACCCTGACACGTATATTTCTCTGTCTTTCTCTTCTTTATCGAGTGCATCTTACATGAGAACGCCATCATAAAGCACATACATGTATTTTAACCCCATCACTGCCAAAACTGATGTACAGTTTTTATTCAGCGTGCGTTTTCTCTTTTCTTTCTTCAACAAACTGTGATAGATTCAGAACTCCTGAATTGTTGCATTTTGGTAGAACATAAGTGGAAGGGGCCCGAATTCAGTGTCAGCAATTTTCTATATACTTAAATTCAAATGACTCTACTCTTGGCAATATGAGGGTTAAACCTTGTTTGTTACGTTGTAAGGAAGAAAAACAGGATGATAGAACATGGTGAACTTGCATTATAAGTACAGATACAGGTGACACAGATGGGAGGGTATACGAGAAAACAAGCTTAGAGACTCATCATCGCTCACGCCATACAACGCACAGTGAGTAATGTTGTGATGTTGATGATGATGATGATGAGGAGGAGGAGGAGGAGGAGGCAAAGACATTCAAGATATTTGTCGCATATAAAAAAAAAAGGGTGTCGGAAAGATGGTTCTGGTGCTAACTGACGGCAGATATATGAATCATATTTTATTCGCGAATCACTGTTATACCCTGTTAAACTCTCCCGACAAACGGTTGTGTTAACTGGCTTAGACATAAAGTGCTCTGAGTTTGTCTGACTTTAATTTAACGGAGAGCTGACATGGTCTCGAGTCACAATGAAAGAAAGTTTGATGTCAGATCAGCAAGACTAATCTTAGAAACTAATGCACTACATAATAGAAGTTAAAGCGCCTAGAACCTGTATCCTCATAGAACATAATTTTACCTTATGCTCTCTATTATGCCTGTTATTGTTATTATTATCATTATTATTATATCATACTATCATCGTTATTGATGTCGTAGTTCTTCTTCTTAATATTATTATGACAAAATGTTAACATAAACGGCTGATTCAACCACAATAATATTGTAATTATACTATCATATGGCTTATCGCTGAGAACACCGTTTTCGAGATTAAACGCCCGGTTGTCACATTTTAGACAATTAATACAGGAAACAGGGGAAACCTCTACTTGTCAACATAACTGTCATTTTCTGCATCAGTGGTGAGTTGGATGGGGAAGGGGGTGGGGTCAGGTGTCAGACGCGGCTTCAACCAGCGCGTGCATTGCACGAGACTCAAGTCAGCTGTGAAATCCCGCTGTTGGTAGGACAGCCAGTGGGTGACCTGTCTCAAAAGTCTCCGGCTTCAAAAAAAATAATGATGGTGGCTTACAGACGAGGGGTGGAAAAGCAAAAGGCATAAAGTGATCAGATTTCAATGTTGAGGAAACTATATTTTTAAAAAAATAAACAAATTATTACATCTGCTGTGTTGTGGTATTTATGAAAAGTAAACTGTGGGCGTATTTTATTTGTATTTTAACTTAGATATATGACAATGAAGAAAAAGACAGCAGAAAGATAATCTTGTTAATATGGCCAATACAAAATATATACAAAGAGTGAGAGAAAGAGAAATAATCTACTTCGTCCCAGTAGGGATTTCCAATCGTATGACATAGAAAAAGACCAAATTCTTCACACACACACACACACACAATAGAATTTTGAAAAGAAAAAAAAAAAAGAGCGACGCATTGCATTCAGAAATATTTGGGCAGAGGAGTGGATTAGTGGAGAAAGGGCGTTGAATTATGAAGCACATTTATCTGATGTAGCGATGACAGAATATTGAAAATAATAAAAAAAAAAAAACTAATAAAGTATAAAGCTTATAGACCATCGGGCGTCTAGAGTATTCATCTCATTGGCCATACAGCCGATGCGCCACATGATAGATTTATTGCTAGGCACTGAATTCTAACTACAAAGTTACAATTGCTTGTTTTGTTGCCGGTGCCGTACGGGTTGGACATTCCATGGCTGAGACAGTCACTTAAAAGCCATGTTTAATGTGATTCCCCCTTCCTAAACAAACTTCACAAATTCTAGCCATTGGCCAAGAAAATGGGTGGGCGTTCGCGCAACCTTCACCTCGGCAGCAATGCTCAATGTTGTGTTTATGCTGTCTGGACGAGTTCGTTGCCATGAAAGATATGTGAGTATTTTATAGACATACACACATATTTGCCGACCTGATGTCCAGCCTCCCTGGTGATGACCACTGGGCACTTGCCACAAACTGTGCATAGGGCGGTCAGCCACATAATAATCATTCACAGCGGATGGGGATAAGCCGGCTGGGGGGGGGGGGGGGGGGAGGGGGGAACACGAGGAGGGGGAGGG
>JBCEWB010000015.1:120429-131180 GCA_039654565.1 Peronia peronii | reverse complement strand
GAAGATCTGTAAAAAAAAAAAGGAAGTTATGTTCTTCCCCCCCCCCCCCCCCCCCCCATACTTTCTTTTAATTTGACATAGATCAGGGTGCCAGTTGCAGTTATAACAAGGAGGGGCTGCGGCATCAGTTTGTGTTATTTTTATTTATCTTATTCAGCAAGGTCATATTTTTCAAATACCAGACAAAAGATGTCTCTGGTTTCTTTCATATTCTGTGTTTTTATCTGCTTTTTTTTTTTCTTTTTGCTTAGTTTGTCGTTTTTTCAGACAGTTCACATCAATCAGAGATGATTTATATTACTTTTATAAGGAATGGCTGTATTACATTTGAGTCATTGGTGCATCTACAGAACCAGTTCATTGACAAGAACAATGATGCTCTCCATGCCTCCTTGGAGTTCTTGATCCAAGACACTAAGAATCCCCTTCTGAAGAAGCTGTTCCAGGATACAGAGTCTACAGCAGGCAAGCTCAACTTCATTAGTGTAGGCTCCAAATTCAGGAAACAACTGACCTTGCTTATGGAGAAACTGAGGGCTACTGTAAGTAAACTAATGATAGACACCACATCAGATTAGTACTGACCAAGTTTTTGTCTAAAGGAAGGAAGAAAAAAGCATTTATAACAAGTTTGTTTTCAATGGAAAAACACGAAAATGGAAACTCAGATATTTTGTCCGTGCTCATGTAGCTTAGCTTAAAATAATACTGATTTTCTGATTGACATTTATTAGTGACTAAAATGAGTCACTCGGGAAATAGAATAATAATATTTTTTCAGGTACTTGGTCTTGGACAGTATCCACAGAGATATATTACATTTGTTTTTAAAATTTTATCTTTCTTGGAATTAAAAATCATTTTGGGATATTTTCATGCATCACTGAAAAACACCTATACCTTACAAAGTTGAATTAGAGCCAGTATCACCACTTAGCCTTAACCCTTGTACTTTCAAATCCAATACAAAATGAGGTATTAGACAGAATTCACTCATGCGACAAGGCATGTGCCAAAGTGTTAATATCAGTAGTAATAATATAGAGTAAGATCAATGGAAAATGATAATCTTGAAGGTTTCTTATTTCATATCCATTATGAATTCTAACTGATTATGAATGATTGGATGTCTCTGTATCTCTGCAGGGAACCAACTTTATCCGTTGTATTAAGCCTAATGCAAAGATGGTTGACCATCTCTTTGAAGGATCCAATATTTTGAGTCAGCTGCAGTGTGCAGGTGAGAATTTGATACCTTTATTTTTTGTGATGCTGCGGAGAACTTGTCACCTGATAAAATTTCAGTTTGCAGTTAAATGTATATCGTTATTGGAAGTGGATATCATTCATGCACTGTAGGACTTCCTTGGGTCGCTGATTTTTCATGGCTTTTTGAAATGATAAGACTCAAAGCTGTTGTAGAGGAAAAGAGTATTCAAAGTTCTATTTTAGTGTAATGACTATTCACTAACAGATTTTTCCAGAGTGCTAAATGTATAGAAAGTTGCCAGTAGTGGTATAAATATGTGGCTTTCAGCAGGTTGTAAGTAGTGTGAACCCTCAGGGGCTCAGACTGTGAAAGAAATTGTGTGTTTGTATGTGTTAAGTACAGTTCTTGGTTTTGCTGTCAAGTCTTACCAACTGCTCATGACACGTAGTTGTCCTTGTACAAATCCAACATATGAAGCAATTTATTCTGAAGCATGATATTCAATCATCCTCAGGCATGGTGTCTGTGCTGGACCTGATGCAGCAAGGCTACCCATCACGTACACAGTTCTCAGAACTGTACAATATGTACAAGAAATACCTGCCACCAGAGCTGTCTCGACTGGATCCTAGGCTTTTTTGCAAGGTGATGGAGATAACAAAATAATGAGAAACAAACAACCTTCATCTCATTTTCGCTACACTCTTGAAAATCTTGAAAGAGCAATAGAATTAGTTTCCTTTTCATATGTCTTTGTTTTTAATAGATGTTTAAAAAGAATTGAAAAGGAAAATGTCAGCAATCTCTGCATAAAATCTCCCTTTGTTTTCGCTTTGTGGTATTAGAAAGGCCTACTCATTGTACCACTCGTATCAATACTGTTCTGTATTGTCTGTGTAAGCAGATGCAAAAAAAAAGCAAGTAGATGTTAAAAGCAAGTGAAAGCTCAAATGAACTACAGTCTCAAAATCGTGGATTTTTTTTTTTTTTTTTTGTTAATTGGACAGTCTCTCACTTGAACTGATTTGAGAATCCCTTTTCCTATTATTAGGCATTCAGACGTTCATGAGACCTCAAATTTATAACTGTTTTGCTTTGATTCAATCCACAGAGCCTTTTCAAAGCTTTGGGTTTGGACGACAAGGATTTTAAGTTTGGTTTGACCAAGGTTTTCTTCCGGCCAGGCAAGTTTGCTGAGTTTGACCAGATAATGAAGAGTGATCCTGAGAATCTGGCGGAGCTGGTCAAGAAGGTGAAGAAGTGGTTGTTGCAGTCACGATGGAAGAAGGCCCAGTGGTGTACACTGTCTGTGATCAAGTGTAAGTGATTTGTCAGAGTTGTTGTGTTCACGCTCGTTCTTTTCTTTGTTTTTTTGTTTTTGTTTGTTTTTTCACCTTTCCAAACTCATATGTCTACACTTATTTATTTCTGTCACTGTCCTTTTCTTTTGCTACTTTTACCTGCACATTACAGTGTGTCCACCGACAGTCATCTGGCTTGAAGTAAATTCTTGTTTGAAGTCAGTTTTTGTTGGCAATCCTATTGTTTTTCTTCATATCTTTATTGAGGTTGAGTATAATGTCAACCTGGCTTGAGTCTCTTCTCTCTGTTTTTCCATTCTTATTTATCGCTGTTCCCCTTTTTTTATCTTTTCTATTTTTTTTTTTTTTACTCTTACTTTATTTAGTTCAATGTTTCCTGTGGCCCTCTCTCTCTCTCCTGCTCTTTGTATTATGTTATATTTTGTCACATACGTGCTCAGTTGACTGAAACAAAAACTACATTCATATTTTGTAATTCTGAATGATGGGAATGGCCCCATCACACATTTGGATAAGTTTGTGTAGAATTCTGTGAGGTCAACAGATCCAAAGGATTTATATCATGAGCGCAATATCAACAATATCATAAAAATGTTTATATCACACCTAGATTTAGTCTGAAATTAAATCTAAACACCTAAGGAACTCGGAATTCATTAGATTTACTTGCTGAGTGTAGGTAGAAATTTTATTTCAGCAATTTTGCTTTGCCCGAAATTCAGATCGAAATTCAAAGCGATATTTCTATCATTTCAATTTTTAAACAAATCTCTTTAAGTCTTTATCTTGGAAAAGCCACAGAGTGGTCATGTTGCTCATCTGTTTTGCAGTATAAGTGTTTTATGTTTTCAACTGTGAAAGGCTGTAGAATAACCAACACTTTCTGAGTGAAGCAGATGGGAACAAACAAAGAAGTTTTACTATCGTAGCCAGGAAAATGTTGATAAAAAATTCATACAGAGAAATTTGAAATTTAGTTAAGTGTTTCATTGGAACTGAAATGATGGATATATCGAGTTAAGTCTTTGGGCCAAGGAAACTCGATAATTAAGAAAAAAACTGTAGTGATAGTGACGATCACCTTTCTCACATAGTTCAGGTGTCTAAGTTGTTATCAGTGGAGGTGATTTTTAACCCTAAATATATCTGTAGAAACTTGTCAGAAAGCCAAGGTCTCTCTCTACATGTATAATGATATTTATTCTTGCTTTTAAAATAAAAAAGCAAATGACGGTTTATTCTTAAAGCCTGTACAGAGCAAGTAGAAGTATTGCTGTGTTGTTAGTTATATTAAAAATTGTTACCAAAATGTAAAGAACAATAAGCGAGTCTTTTGAGTCTTCTAGATTTGATAAGGACAATGGCAGATCATTTTGAACAGCTTGTTCTTCTCTTTTGTCCGAGAAGTGTTGAACAAGTACAGTGAGGAAGAGAAATCCGTTTTACTTCTTGTCATCCAGATCAGTGTAGGCAAGAAAGCATCACTTTATTTCACGAAAAAATTAGAAAAAATCATTACAGTTAGAAAATAATATCATGAATAGTGCTACCTTTTCTTTATATCATGAATTTGTAGAAATTGTTCATGATATAAGTATTAGATAAGGGGTAGAAAGGTGGGTTTGTTTTTTTTTTATTTGTTTACACAGGTTGCTGCTTGTATCTGGCAAAGCGAAATAATAGGGCTGATCAAAAACGATCTGTCATTTATAAGCTTTCAGGATGTTTAGTTTTTCCATATGTGTGCAGCAAGATGTTGTGGGAAATCATTCTCAAGAAAGAAGTACTGTATTGGTCGTGAGCCTTATGTGACTGAACTATGAAGATTGTATATCCATATTTTTTTTTTTTCCCCTTTTTTTTTTTTTCTTCTTCTCCAGTGAAGAACAAGATTTTGTATCGTGCAGCCAAATTCATTGTTCTTCAGTCTCACATTCGTATGTGGAGATGTGCTCGCAAGTTCAAGCCAAAGTGAGTTGGCACATCATCAGTGTCTTCTGCCCTTCTTTTTTTTTTTTTTTTTTTTTTACATATGTTTATGACGTTGTAAAGTAACTAGAAATGTCCAGTTTTGGCAAGTTGATTTATGAAAGACATTGAGTCTCTTGATTAAACTAGCATACCTTATGGAAGTAAATGTCACATATTAAAGAGAGAAAACCACTGAATCAGCAGAACTGTGATGGGTCCTCATATGACTGTTTGTCTTTTATCATGGTTAATCTAAACACAGAGATTTTCAGATAAATTTCTGTCTGCAAGAGCTTGTTTTCTCAATGATTTTTCCCCAGACAGTATGCTATATATGGCATCTAGTGTGCTGATGTAATAAGCTGCCACTGTTTTATTTAAAAGACTATGTAGTTGCAGCAATACTGTTTTTACCCATATTTATTATTTTTCTTCCTGAACGTTGTCAGATATTGTTAACATTTCTGCTACCATTTGTAGGCGGTAATGAGTTCCAGTAATATTGAATGGGATAAATGTAATAAAGTTATTGTTGATATCAGGTACGAGACCATCCAGAAGGTGAAGGCTATCCAAGCTCAGCGTACCCAGCTAGACAAGATTGCATCACAGTTGAAGAAGGACAAGGAGAAAGCTCTGGCAGCCATCAAGGAGCTTGAGCAGAGTCAGGATAATTTCGTCAAGCAGATCAGAGTAAGTGCACAGTAATGTCGTTAACAATTTGAAAAATCCTCTTGGTTTTCTGAATTATTACCATATAAAAGGGTATGAAATCATGTTTAGAGTGATACAGTGCAATTTTTGCCCAGGGTCGATTTTAAATTTCTTTGTCGGTAGTGATTTTGGCCCTGCATTAGACTTGATGAAGTGAATATAGGTCTATTATGAGGATCTAAAGTCCTGAGGTGAATGAAGTTACTTCTCAGCTGGAATGAAACAGATGGGGGGGATGGTTTCATGATGACTTCAAAGATTGCTTTTAGATTGTCATAGGAATGAATCAGCAATTGTGCATATTGAGAACAAATATTTAAAAATCTCAGTATGATTGTTTAATTATATTGGTAGATCTTACCTGTTAATGTTACACATTAATACATAGATTCCTGTGTTTGCTTTGTATAGACTACTGACATGAAGAGAGCTGACATGATACGCATGACCAACATGCTAGCTACAAACATGGATGTCTTGATGAAAGATATGACCAAAAGGCTGGTGGAACAGAAAGACAGGGAGGAACAAGAGAGACTGCGCAAACTCCAGGTATGATCAAACGGAAGTTAAGATGAAACTTTATTTGTCCTTAAAAGGGACTTCTGTTCACAGTTGATGAGACACAGTATCATCATCTTCTTGTGTCATCTCTTTTGAGATCCTCTATCTATCCTCCAAAGATAGATTCATCCAGTCCTTGATGTCATGCGTCCACATACTCCGCTGTCTTCCTCTCGCTTGTTTTTCCCACAATCTTCCCTTCCAATATATCTTTACAGATAGTGTTGTGTTGTTTGACGTGACAAAAATATTGTAATTTCCTTTTCTGAATTGAGATACTGTATATGCTGCCCTTATTGTAATTTGTGACATGTATAAATATTTCATCCCATTTGTTATCTGTCATGACAAGTTTGTTGGCACACTGCACACTTTTTTTGTGGGCACTCAGTTTGAAATAATTACAGCTATTTCTATGTATAGCGTAATTAGTATTTCTATGTAAAGTATAATTAGTACTGAGTAAGATGTCTGATGTGTATTTGACATCCGTCCCATGACATGGAAGCACTTATCATCATTCTGTGTCATCTCTTTCAAGGTCGACTTGAAATGACTCACCATCTCTCTCTATCCTCTACTCTTCTGGTGCATTCCTTCAAAGATAGGTTTGTCCAGTCCTTGATTTCATCCATCTAAATTCTCTCTTCCACTCACTCATTTTCCCTTGATCTTCCCTTCCAATATATCTGTACAAATCGTGTTGTGTCGTTTGATCTGACCAAAATATTGTAATTTCCTTATAATGTACTTTTAGATAAATAAGATACCATGGTGACATTATCCTCATCAACAGGGGATATTCAACAACCTAATTTGAAATTATATGGTATATGGACTAAATTGTTTGGTAGTCAGTGTCAATTGGTCGTTCCAGATAGCAAACATTTTGATTTCATAAAGTTTCAGTTTGATTGAATTTATCCATATAGAAATATCTTCTATCAATGTATCCATTTTTATCCACATTTCCAACTTTTCCTTTGTTTTACAGGAAGAGATGGAGCGAGAGAAACAACGTCGGGCAGAAGAAGAACGAAAAAGACAAGAGGAGGAGGAGCAGAGGAGAAAGTAAGCAATTCAGTCTGAACGTGATAAATGTTCTGTATTTTCTAGATCTAGCAACAACCTGCATCTAATGCAGCCAGCAAAAGACAAATATTCAGAACTGGATTCTTTGAGCATTGTTGGCTGGATCTAATCTGTATCTTTTCGCTGGTGGACGCAAAAAAAAAAAACCTTGATGTTTCACCATGATGGTGTATCATGCTTAAGAGAGGAAGGAATGAAATAACTGGAAGCAGGCAGTACCTGACTGAATGTGAATGGCAAAAATGCTGTGGAGGTGCTGAGGCCTCAGAACTTTTTCATTTTATCAGATTTATACGAGGTTTTATCTATATCATAAAGATAATGCCTCCAGCACAACTTTAATGGAAATAGTTATTTTTGATAGTATCAAAACTTTATTAATTTTAGCAGTTTAACAGATTACATGCACAGAAAAAAATCATGCTAAACCCTCCTCCCCCCTCCTTTTAAAAAAAAAAATAAACATAAGCGAATCTAAGACAGTTCTTGCTATATATATTATAATTATCATTTCAGAAACTTAGAGTGTCAAGAACAGAATATAAGTCACAAGACATGATTGTTTACACAGTGTCAAAAAATCCTGATCATGTCTTTTTTATTTTCTTCAAGGAAAGCCGAGCTGGAAAGGAAAAGACAGAAAGAGGAAGAAGAGAGGAAACGGCAAGAGGCTGAGGACAGAAAAGCTGCTGTGAGTTCTCAAACATTCAGAAAGAAGAAAGAAGGGGGGGAAAAAGCTGAAAAAAAAAAATCATAATATTTATTCACTTAGCACTGAGAAGAAGGTAGCGATTAGATCAATTTAAGAACATCTTGCAAGATAGGGGATATGCTTCAAAGAATATATTCATTCATAAAATCTTACAGGTGATACTGAGCATTATTTTTATCTTTGAATATAATGCTGTTGATTTAGTTGTGAAAAACCTTACGGAATGTGTTTTGGATATTCTTGCATTGGTTTCTTCCTTGACAGTAAATAAACTGATAGATTAATAGTGATGCCATTTGACAGTAGAAAGCTTGATGTTCACGATTATTGTCTTTTTAGACGAATGTCTTAAAATTTTAAGACAAACAATCTGCTGACAGCTAACTCAATATACTAAAGGAAACAACAACAATAATCTGTAGAAAGCGACAAGTTAAAAAAATATTTAAGTTCTTAGTTCTTCATTAGGGCAACTGATAATTGTCTTTTTTGTTATTTTTTACTATTAGGAAGCCTTGCAGAAGCAACTTAATGAACAGGCTAAAGAAAATGCACAGAGGTGAGTCATTTTCATTTTCTGGTTTGAACTATATGTCGTCTTTTAATCTTTATTTTGTAAGTAACGTATTGGCTGTTACTTAGTAGTTATGCTTATCTTAGATAAATGTGTATGATAAGAACACTAAGAGATGCATCTGTGGTTTTTCCCAGACTTTGAATGGTTTTAATGTTGTTTTGTTTGTTTATTTCTGCTCTAAGCTCTGTCATGTGTGAGGGCGAAAGCCAAGAACTTGAGCACAATTTTTTCCCTGTGCTTTGGCATAGATAAGAATGTTTGTGAAACCCCATGCTAGCCACTGTTAGGAAGTTGAGCTCCTTCTATAAAATACTGACAATACTGAAAATGAACTGTGCTGCAATGGGGTGGGATTGCTGGACCATGTTTTTTGTGTAGCAAGTTTTTATTTATCCCTCTGTCACCACTTAAAACAAAAACAATACCATGATGGTATTAATCCACAGCAGCATTGGATATTCAAATAGCCTAATTTGAAATCAGGTATACGGACTGAATATTGTTTATTATTGAATATCTGCTGTTATATCCTCATATGAAATTTAGATTTCCTAAAGTTTCAGTTGGATTAACCTTATCAATAAATATATAACACATCACATTTGGTTAGAGAGGATTATACTGCAATAGAAGAATCCGTTCAAAATTTGCATTTTTGGGTTGTTTTTTTTTGTGACCCGTCATTAAAATTATTTTTTTTGCTCTAAAAGCACGAAAGGGGGAAGAAACTACACGAATCCATTTTTTATCCATGGGAGAAAATTGTACTTTTGTTTTCAGAGACTCTTATGCTTTTTATTTTTTAGAAGTGATTGATCCGTACCATTGCTTTGGACAACAGTGGCTGGTCTTTGGTATTTTTAGGTGAAACAGTTAAGGCTCAGCATTTAAAAACCATGGACTGAAAATATACAAAAATGGACATCTGTTATTCTTCCCCTCAGTCCTCATTCAGTGTGTGGTAGGATTAACTTGTTTTGCTTGATGTTACTTAATGGCTTAATAGGAGTTGAATAATTAAGAAGAAATTAGATTTGTGGTATGAAGGAAAGGGGAGGAGGGGGGAGGAGGGAGTAGAGCTGTTGCTTAGAAGTTATGGATCGTTATAAGAATATCAAACCTCAACATTCCACTTCTTGGAAAATAAACTGCAATAGCCTGATTCTAAGAAAATTGCTGAATGAATCAGCATATTGACAAGTCCTAAGTGGATCTACTGATAAGCATCTGATGCTTGAGCCACAAGCACTAATTGAAATGTGTACTGAAGCATGCAGAGATGTTGATGACATATGTACATGCAACACTGGGACCGGCTGTCAAAATTCAGGAGTTCCAGTCAAGTGTCACAAGTCTTTTAGACAGAGGACAGAGTACTTTGGCTTGAGATATTGTTAGGTCAAAACTGTACTAGTTGAAACAACTGGCGAGCATATATGCAGTGTCATTCTATCTACAACTACAGATTAATAAAGTGCTCAAGATTTATTTGAATGAAATTTTATAAACATATTTTTGTAAAAATTCTATTAGAAAGAAATGGTTTTCTGTCAGTATAGTTCCACAGGAGCAGATTTTCAGGCGTTGGCCTGCAGAATTGACTGAACTAGTATGAGAGAGCCTGTGACATTTGTTATGTTAAAAAAATGTTATTTCTAATAGAATAACTCTGATTTCTCTCTCCAGGCAAGCGGCTTTGGAACAGGAACACAGAGACAGAGAGCTGGCCCTACGTCTGGCTATGGAAGATCAGAACCAGGTGGAAGACATTACATTGCCCCCACCACTTCCCAGGTAAGCCACTAGTAAACGTGTATGTCTCACCTGTGTAGAATTATGATTTGGATAGATTAAAGACAGAATGCTCCCACTATTTGCCCATATTATAGAGTCAGTCTGTAGTGACAACATGTATTCAACCTTCTTTTGATTTCTTATATTGTGAACTAAACAAAAGACAGAAGATATTATATTGTTTCTGCTACTTCCCTGGTTAGTCAGCATCATTTTGTCTGACCTTTGCAAGGCCGTATTGGCTCATCTTGATTGAAATACAATCAGTATCAGGTCCAGTTATGATTTCCCAATACATTCAGTTGGAGAGCTCCAGTTTTTGAAAAGCCTGCAACCCTGGCAATCTTGGGACTAATCCTCCAAGGCTAGAGATAGATTTTAAAATGCAGTGAAAGTGCATCTCAAAGCTGTATCTAAGAAAACTTCTCTGTGGGGTTATAATACTAATTTAACTCTTTATCTCTGTGGGGGTTTTCCCGCTGTGCCGGTGGGGTATAGGGGAATGCTAAATGCAACAGATGCCTTCCACAAAAACATCAATAAAATCTAAACTTCGCAACGAATTTCCAAATTTTTTTTTTTGCAAAGAACAGATAGATGAATGTGGCTTTTTTCTAAACCGTTTTTGTCATAATTGTGCTCTCGTGTTTTCACAAATGTAGAAGAAAGATGAGGAAAAAAGAAAAGAAAATTATGTGCTCGCACAAGCAATACACTCTGTCACAAACTTTCTTCCTGGATGTTGAAGGGTGTTTGTCGTGATGTAATAAGTGGCGATCAGGCGGTGAATGCGGA
>JBCEWB010000015.1:107475-120329 GCA_039654565.1 Peronia peronii | reverse complement strand
CTTGGGTCGGCTAATGCAGAAATAGTTCAAACGGCATCCGGGAATAGACAGACAAATTGACTCCGAGACTGATGGAACCTAAAAGGTTGCAGTTTACAAAGAATTTACTTGTCATGCTATAGACGTATAGACGTGGCACAGAATATGTGCAACATACAAAAGAAAAGTCGTCTAATTTAAATGTAACGGCAATGCGGTGAGGGAAAGGGAGGCAGAAATGTATTGCAACAGAGAGAGAGAGGAATCAGGGGACGAACATAGTTTGCCGGTGACAATATTATTATGTACGTGTCTTTGTGTGCATTGAGGAGGGGCAGGCGAGGGGAACAATGACACAAAGACTAAAAATAAAACAGAGACAGAACAGGCCTAGAAAGAAATAGGGAGAGACTGAAAGAGAGAGAGAAAGAGGACTAAATAAATTAATTACTGCTTTAAATAGGTTTAAATTTAAATGCGGTAATAGATCGAGCATCTCAAGTGCACTTTTCAAGCATTGCAGTATTTTATACAGTTTTAATTAGCCTGGGGAAACAATGACAGAAGTGGTAAAGACGAAGAAAAATATTAAAACTGACAGGAAATATGAATACACCGATAGACCTACTTCCAGATCTGTGTCATATTCTTGGTGCATGTATCTGGGGGAGGGGGGGGGGAGGGGTTGTACAATGCTGTAAAAAGACAAACATAGACTTGGGACAGAGAGAGTGAGAGGCAGAGAGACCAAAAACAACAACAACAACAACAACAAAAAACAACAAATATTTAGCTGATTTTAAAAAAAAGGTCTAAATGGGGAAATGGATTGAGGACATCAGAAACAAATTCCATCACAGCAATCATGCAGAAACCCAGTTTTTGTGAACATGGTAGAAGAAAACAAAAAACTAACACCACAAAAGTATCTGCTGTCAACGTTTTGAACACAAAATTCAGTAAAAGAGAGAGAGAAAGAGAGAGACGGGTACTGCGATTTTGATACTTTAATATAAATCCCACACCTACATATACTTGGGCACCAATTTAAGGAAATATCACAGCGTATTCTCGTATTCTTCGATTGACTTTTGATTACTGAATTGAGCTAGAACCGCGAGCAGCTTTCATAAAACGTCGCATAACCTACTTCTGGGTCTAAGCATAGCTCATGACCTCATAGCAACTGTCTCTTAGAGAATCCGCCTCTTAGAGAATCCGCCTCTTAGAGAATCCGCCTCTTTGTATTCTGACAAAACATTGACATGTTTTAGTCATTTCAGAGGAGTCATCAAATTCTTGCGGCTTGAATTGACCCGCCATTTATCCAGTAAAGTGGGTCATGCACACACTTTATTGACGGCTAGGCCATATAAGCTACAGACGACTGATGATTTGTTCCCTTCTGGGGGAGCTCTTGTTGATAAGGCTCTCGCTACAAGACGAAACTGAATTGAAACTGTTGCCATGACGACATTGCAGGAATGAAAGGCTCTACAAAGTGCTGTAAGATCAAATTACATGACAGTGTCCTGTTCGCAACCAGACAATGGACTTCCACTCAGAATGGCTGCCGGCAATAACTTAGCACTGAAATACTATGCTATGTATAAAAAAAAAAAAACGGACAGGAGTCAGTCTGGCCCATAGACATTCACATGGTTTGGGCATTGTTTGTGCAGGAATGTTTAATATTTTCTGTGATAGCACATAGAAATGCCGTTCTCAGTAAGGCACAGTTGAGCAACACGTCAGCCGAGCAACTTCTTGTAAACACATGTATACATCAGCGAGAAAATCAAGGGACACAATGCGAACTCTTTCAAAGTTAAATTACACTTGAGAATAGACTCTGTATTAAACGCCATCACTAACAACAACAACAACAATAACAACAACAACAGCAGCAGCACTACTGACTACAAAACTAGGTTATCAGTTGTCTGGCCAGGCAGAGGGCCAAAACATCCACGATGTGGAATGTTTTACTTAAGTGCATCCATAATTACAATATTTCATTTCATTCATAGGAATGCTCTTAAAAGTACGATTTGCTGTGAAATAAGTAGATGTTTTGACTATTTTTACGAGTGCCATTTAGGATTTAAACAACAACAACAATAAGGATAAACATCAACAACACTAAAATGGGGAAAGGAAATAAGTAGACGTGCCTATCTATTGTCACTGTGCTAATTGTAAATAAAAAGAAGATTCAAACAACAATCACAAATAATAATAGCAACAACATTTAAAGACAACAACAACAAAATGGGAGAACCATAAGGGGTGGGAGGAGCGTCTGAAAAACAAAACACAAAGAAACTCAAGTGTTTTCTGTAAAACTAAAAAACACTCAGAGAAAAGAAAAAAAAAAAAAACAGATCTGGGTTCTTCGACACAACAGAGGTCAGCTAAAATCCCAGTTTCTATAGCTGCAAGGACAACATGGAATCCATTACATAATTGGAATTATTGATGGCTACTTTCAACATGGGCTTCGATTCAATCATTTTTAGTACCTAACGGAAATCGATTCTAGGAACTGTGGGTGACTTTCAAATTAATTGTGACTGATTACTGTGATCGCCAAAATTAATCTTGATCCTGCGCATAATTACTGGTGCAAAAGCCACATTTTCCCTTCACCCTAAAATTTAAGATTTATTTATGGAAATGTGTAATTTAATTATGCTGTCTGAAGCGATGCTTAGGAAAGATTAAATCTATCAGTATACATTGGCCTTTAATAGTGATTACCCCCAAAAGGAAAACAACATCAGTAACAGTGACAAAACAGAGGGTTTGTTTTGCTCACTGATTTGTGACAACCCAGTTCTTGTGTAAGAGGGTTTAATTGTCAGATCTCATGTCCTGCCCAGATGCCACTAGACATGTTCTAATAAGCTATACTAGTAAGTCTTGAGATGCTCTTTCTCCACACGTAGGTGGGGATTGGGAATATTACACAAAAGGCTCCCCAGCAGTAGCTTTTCTCATGTCTTTGTTACATTTTCAAGAAGTTGGAGCGCATATTATGGAAACAATATATTTCAAAAATTGTTATAATTTCCGTTAAATTTCGGTATTCCCTCAAACATTTATTCACGACATGAACAGGGTTACGCCATGGACTGCCTATTTGTGATGTAGGCCTATATGGATAGGGCAGGTCCAGAAAATCCCTGTTAAGGCCAATTTACAGTGCACAGCAGGAACCCCGTGCGAAGGTAAACCCTAAAGCAGCCTTCAGGAAAAAAAAAAACAAAAACGAACAAACATTTATTGTGGCTCCGAGATTATCTCAAGGCATCTTTGAAGTCAGACTTGTGTGCTATATGATTTGCTTTAGTCCTATGATGTATTACCTTTCTCACCGCTTCACATTCAGGCTCAACATTAGTCCAAAAACTATCAGAAGAGACTGCTAGCATTTCAGTGTTTCCAAAATGATATTTTAGCCTCTTCATGGCCAAGAAATGGCATTTATGTCTAATGGCAATGTTACACGAATAACCTGCCTTTCTGAGTAATACATAGACTTGGAGTGTGGAAAGTACCGTGAGCCATAAAATATCCAACCCATGATAAGCCAGTCTTTGAGCAAATCGCTCCATCCACTCGACATTTCCAGAGTTCGTGACAATACTTTGGCTTTCCTGTTCAGGGTATCTGTGCTTACCCCTGCAGTGTTTTGGAGGTCTAACAAGTTTGCTTCAATCTTGTCGTTTTATGATCCACAGCTGATGGTGAACGTCATCCAGGCTGCAGATCTACCCGGGATGGACATGTCAGGCACCAGTGACCCCTATGTCAAGGTGTATCTGCTCCCAGACAAGAAGAAAAAGTATGAGACTAAAGTCCACAGGAAGACACTCAACCCCGTCTTCAACGAAAGCTTCACCTTCAAGGTAAAAATAAGCCTCCACATATTTTCAGCAGTTGTCTTTCTTTACAGCTTCATGTTTTGAGAATATGATTATACATATTGACACTTTTTCAGCCCAAGCTTTTCTAAGTGTTTTTTTTTTGCTTGTTTATCTATTTATTTATTTATTTGTCTTTTTTTTTCTACATGGATTGCTTGTAAGCTGTATATTTACAAGTTAGAAGAGACTTATGGCTGTGTAAGATGATAATCATTGTCACTTTAGTGAAACATAATATTTGTCCATGATGTACAAGCTTGGAGCTTATTTTTTTTTTTAACCCTTATGCCTACCCATATTTGTCACCAGTTTGTGGCAGAATATGGTTCTGCAATTGTAATGGATTTTTAATTTTGTCTGATTTTTCAACATGCGAGAGAAAAGAAAAAATCCTTTTCTAGCTCAGTACATGCAGATGCTTTCTTGCAAAGATTCTGTTTCTGCAAGTTACATTTATAATTGTGATGTGACATGAAATGACATCTGTGATCATTTCTGTGAATGATATAACAATTATATGGTGATAAATGCCGTTATCTAATAATGTCTGTTATATAATATAGCACACATGTGATAATAAAATAATTTTCCTACCTGAGCTGATCATTTCTATTGACATAATATAACAGTTTCAAGACAGTAAATAGACAGTCGTCTTATATTTTAAGACATTTCCATAAATATAATCTTCATACTTGATATGATCATTTCTATTCATATAATGTGACAAGAAAAATGATAATAAATACAAATGTTCACATCTGATACAATATTTCTTTTATAAATGTTATTTATAATGACGTTCATGCAAATGTATATGTATATGATTATGGTAATAAATGCTGATATCTTTGTGATTAATTCTGTGGTTACAGATCACAGGCAATTCTGTGATGTTTTGTAAATTTTAATAGTAATCTTTTTTAAAAATCTTTTCATAGAATTAAATACATGAAATTGGCATCCCTGTGTTCCTATAAATATACTATATTTATTTCTCAATGTGTTGTTCTCATCAGGTACCATATGCTGAAGTTGGATCGAAGATCTTGACCTTTGCTGTGTATGACTTTGATCGTTTCTCCAAGCACGATCAGATAGGGCAGGTGCAGGTAGCTCTCAACTCTGTAGATCTGGGACGAGTAGTGGAAGAATGGCGAGACCTACAGTCACCTGACACCGAGTCTGAAAAAGTAGGATTTTGAAATTACTAATCTTTATTGTTTGCTTATATGATTATATATCTCATCTTCACTTATCTCAGTGGGCTGTCTTCTTAGAATTTACAGCAGTCATTTTTAGCAGACTGAGCTTGTCAATGATTTTAGCACCTTATGAAATAATATAATTCAACCCTATGTCACATCACCCAGCATCTCTGTATGTATTAGAGTTAGTTTGGTTCAATTTTTAAATGAAACACTACATAAATGTCAGCCTGATTTCATGCAGTAATTGATGATTTTAAAGGACTATCATAGTTTAAGTTTGAGATCCTTCAGCTTAATAATACAACAAGTCAACAAGTACTTTTCTGTCTTATAGTGCAAAATTCTATTTTTATGACCAGTGATTTAATATCATATTGCTTCAAGTATGTTAGTGCAATAAAACTCACTATATGTCTTCCGACCAGTCAAAATGAGTTCTAAGTCGCTGGTCTTGAACAGAGAATTGATCAGAGGCTGAAAGTGATGAAGTTGGTCTGATATTGATGTTTTAATTAAATCGAAATTGAAGAAACTTTCAATAAGAAAATTTTGCTTGTATGGGCAAATTATAAATCTTCCAGGATGTTGTGAGGGGAATATTTAGATCTAGATGCTGAGCTGTTAATTTTTGCCAATTTTTCTCCTAATTTTTGTCACTGCTGAGGGGTCAAGCGCCATCTCTTCATTCTGCAGTATCTCTGGATATTTACTGTACCAGCTCACTCAAAACTTTTCTTACTTTATAAAGTGTATGAATTAAGATTTTGGGTGATATTAATAACTCAGTTTTGTGAAAAATTGACCTTATGACTCGTTTTGACTATGTGCAAGACACATTTTTTCCCTCATTTCTATTTTGAAATACATGAATTAGATAATTGTGAATGATCCCATGAGATAATTTTTTGTACAATTTACATCTAGATCGATATTTGACCACACTGTAGATAGTTCCATGACATAATTTTCTTTCATATGATTTAAACATTTATATTATTTTGCACAGTTTGTGAATAATCCTGTGAAATAATTTTGTCATATGATTTACATCTATATTTGTCCACCTTGTGAACAATCCCATAAAATCATTTTGTTGTCCTAATAATTAATTCTCCCTTAAAATGATTTTGTACATGATTTTACGAAAAATGTCTTAAACTTTAGACGACTGTCCACCGGCAACTAATCAAATACATCAAAAAAGTTGAAAAACAATATTAAGAATTTTGAATTGCGTTAATAAAATAAAATTATATCGCTAGCCAAATTTTTGAGCCCACTTGGCTCTCTGTCGGGGCAATAATCATGATTTTGTACATGATTTACATCTACAACAATTAGTATATTTGTCCACATTGTAAATGAGTCCCATGAAATAATATTGTCGTCCACATAGTCAGAAATCCCTTAAAATGATTTTTCCACGTGAGTTACATCTACATTACATCTATACATTGTGAATAGCCCCAATCAATAATTTTGTCACATAATTTATATCTATATCTGTATTCTACCACAGGAAAATAAGCTGGGAGACATCTGCTTCTCTCTGCGCTATGTCCCCACTGCTGGTAAACTGACAGTTGTCATCTTGGAGGCCAAGAACCTGAAAAAAATGGATGTCGGTGGCCTGTCAGGTGTGTACTGCTTCCTTTGGTGTTAATTTAGTATATTCGCCTTTTGAGAATGATAAATTAATTATTTCAAATGTTATATCATTTCTTTAATTGACAAAATCTGAATGAAACATCAGTCTTTTATGTCATTGGCATGGTGCAGTTTTTCTTGTCAGTCATGAAGAAATAACCTTTGCAGCAAATGAAATTACTTGTGCAATTTTATCTAATTGCATATTAATATCCGATAGTTTTATTTTCTCCAGGTTTACACTAAAAACTTGAAGAAAAGTTTGATAAATACGCAGTATAATTGTTTTAGAGAAATTTGTTTTGGAAGTCTCACATGTGAATTAGACATTGTCTATCCTTAGATTATGTATTTCAGTTGTCAGCGTAAATGTAACTGAATATTTATTGAACTCCCATCACTAACACAGTAACAGCACAGAGATATGAAATAAACTGATAAACTAGAGCTGAATATTGACCGTAGAATAGAGCAACAATTCCTCTTTGACTCTCAATATAACTGTGTTTGTTTGCTCAGTTTAAGGAAGACATGGGGATATTTAATGTCAAAACAAATGTTATGTTCAGTGATACTGTGTATTATTTGTTATTGATCATTACTCTGTTGTTGATTATTGTGTCATGAAACAATGATCATGAATATTGTACAGAGAAGAAAATTTGCTATTCAGTTCACAAGCTTTCATAGAGAGAATGTATCTAACTCATTTGAAATTTAAATAAGGAACCATAAAAGAATGTTAACGTTATACATGGTGTTTTTGTAACTATCGATTCAAAACAATCAATATTTTCGAAATGACATTGAAATTGTCTGAGGTCTATTTCAGGAATCAGATTGGCCAGAATGGTGGATTCGTTTGTTTGTTTGTTTTTATTTTCTGTGTACATGTCTGCCTACATTCTTACTTATGCTGTTTAATAATAATCGTCATCATTATCATCATCAGTAGTACATCAAAACTTACAGTATCCATTGACTCTTTCCACAATTTATTCTACTATTTGCCAGAAATTCACCAGAACTGGCATTGGAACAATCAGCCCAACACAGTGCAATGATGTAGTATACTTGATCCAATAGACCATTAGATCATGATAAACTGAATCTCATTATTTGTAATTCTTGTCTACTTCTATAAAGATGCCCAGTTTGATTTTAATTAAATTTGTAATTGTTGTAATTTCAATATTTAAACATTTTAAATAATACTATCATACAATGAAATAAGGCTAATTAAATAGAATTCAAACAATATGCATTGTCTACTGAAAAATATAAAGGTTGGAGCCACAGAAAATTGATAATCCTGGCTGAACATTGATTTAAGTTCTTTAGTAATGTTTCTGTCCATGAGTATAAAACCACCACAGTAGTGTTATCTTTCAGGAAATAACCACTCCTGCTTTATTGCAATTTCCAGGAGTTAAATGTTCTCCTTTTTTTTATCTTTTGTGATCCAAGTCAACTTTGTTCTTTCATTTTCATGAGATAAAACATGAATTTCAAGATATAAAAATCAAACTGTCTCTGTTTAAAATCCTACCTTTGCAGATCCGTATGTGAAAATCGCCCTGTTGCAGGGCAATAAACGTCTAAAGAAGAAGAAAACTACAATAAAGAAAAACACCCTCAATCCGTATTTCAACGAGTCGTTTGGGTTTGAGGTTCCCTTTGAGCAGATTCAGGTAGAGCGTCACACAGCGCAGAGAATTTCAAGTTTCTTTACCCTTTACCTAGCACAATTTTTATCCACTTTATTACTTTTTTTCATTGAGCCTTCATCAACCTTTTTATTGCTTATGGTCCTGGAGTGGTTCCTTATTTGGTGTCAAGTTTTTCTTTCTTATGTCATTTTTGAAGTAACTCCATCAGTGGTTTCTGTATTTTGATTAGAAGTTGTCTCCTTTGATTTTGAGTTCTTGACCATTTGCTATTTAAATATATAAATAGCAATTTAAAGTATAATTCACAGTGAAGTCTGGTAGTTCAGTTCACAGCATAATTTAACATAAGTAAATGTCAATGTGAAGTTAAAAGTTAGAACAGAGAAAGAAAAACGGAGTGGTATACTGCTAATCTGCATGTGTAACTTCAAGGGAAGTTATTTAAATTTAAATTGTAAATTTGATCAAAGAGTCAAGAATGCATTTTGATAATTACAGTTTATGCTAAAGCAGATTGAAATGTGCGCCTCATAAGTGCTTCCTATTTGATTGTAATCCCTGCTTCAATTAATTTTGCTATTTTGAGAACTTTCACACTTAATAACACAATAGAGTTAACCCTCTTATCACTGTTGATTATTTTTCTTTTATTCTGTTTATTGGCTACCAGCCAAATGAGTTTGTGAGACAAGGAAGATATTTTACAAATTCACATGCTTGAAGTGATACTTCGAGAACCAAAGGGACAAAATATAACATGAATGATCTCCCAGTTATATGAATCGAAATTTCAAGCATGGTGAATCAGCAGTGAGAGGGTTAATTTCATGGAAATAAACATAAGATCATTATTGTTAAAAAGAATGATATAGAATTAAAAATCAGAATATAGCAGAAAGGCATGAAATTCACTCAGCATGCCTACATTTTCTATTGTGTTTTTGTCTTGGTCTTAACATTTCTTTTTTTTTTTTAAATACATATGTTCACAAGCACGCAGCGCTCACAACTTCCAGCAAAACAGTGACAGTTCTCTTAACAACCTCCTAACTTCTGTCTTGATTTTGTCTTCCAATTTCTTTTTTGAAAACCCTTGAATTGCTTTCCCTCCATTGCCGCAACTTTGTCTCCAAAGATTCTTTCCGCCCTTGTCCCCAAAGTTTGCCTTCTGATCAGCATCCTTTCCCAGCTTGTGCCTTGCCAACTTTTGCCTGATCCACTGGGAACAATGACAATCCAGTTGGAGGGAACCTGTATTGTTTCCTTTGCCAAAACGCGTCACTTTATATTATTAATTTTTAAGTTTCAGCTATGGTACTTGAGGACACTGAGCCTAAAATTAGCGGCAGAAATGAGCATTCCATTCACTTTTGTATCAAATCTTCATTTGTTTATTCCAGGTCTTCTTTTACTTTTATTTCAAATTTGTTTCTCTACTCCTGGTTTTGACAAATCTCTCACTATTATTTTATCACGTTTCCATGGTTGCCTATGTTTTTATTGTTTTCACCATCAAATAATCATCCTTAATTTCTTTGCCTTTGTTTCTTTTTTTCTTCAATCACATTTTTGCGGAGCAGATCCCTATGTAAAAATCTCACTGATGCTCAATGGAAAACGGGTCAAAAAGAAGAAGACCACCATCAAGAAATGCACCCTGAATCCTTACTATAATGAATCTTTTACGTTTGAAGTTCCATTCGAACAAATTCAGGTACCTGTGTTCTATATGTAATTATTGATGCCATAATATCAGTGTGTGGGTAACGCTAATGATATTAGCATTTTTACTATCTTTAGTAATCTATGATGCAATGTGTAACTTGTAGATTGATCTGTACTGAAAAAAAAACAACAAAAACACTGTGCTATTGGTAATGATCTTGCATCATCAGTGCACTCCCCTTAAGTGAATTTTGAAGCCAGATCATTATCAGAATGAATGAATGGGCATTATTCAAGCCTTAGAAGCAATAATGTCTCATTAGGAGCCAATCGCCCAGTCTGCCATATAATTCCACTGGACATTCCAGATGGGGCTAACTCAAAAATGATTTTACTATCTTTTGTTAACACAATTTGAGTGTGGCAGTTCTCTGTGGCCAATTAATAAGACATAAATTTAGTCTTTACTAATTTAAAGAATGACACTGAGCAATTTATGAGAATCCATGGCTAATATAACGATTTGATATATTCAGTGCCAAAATATTTCGAAAAGACTATTTTTCTTTTTAAATTATCTCTGAAATTTCTCATTTATTGGAAAATGAAGATGGATACCAATAGCACACTGACCTATTTGGGTAGCATTGGATCTTCTACTCTATGCCTAATCTGTTAAAGTGTCTAGAGGAAAACAGTATCAACAACTACAACAACTCTGGGTTGTCTTCTTTGTGCTCTTTGCTGGAATGTCCACTTCATCACTCGGATTTCTGTATAGAGTGTGTGCTATGTTCAAGTTCACTGTCTGTTTTCTCTTCACAGTGTAAGGAAAGTGCTCACACCAGTTACATTGTTGCAACAGATTGGCTAACACTAGATCACAAGTTTTCTTGTATCACATTTGCACCAAAAAAAAAAGAAAAAGAAAAAAAATCTATACATTTTGTTGTATTCTGAGATGACTCTTGATGTTATTCTATCACTTTCAAAAGTATCTGTGAGATATAAGCGCTAGACTTTTTACTCTTATGATAGAGTGCTAACTTTTTTTCCCTTTGTTTCATATTTCATGTATTATATTATGAAGCTTTACACATAAATTACCAAAAATAAAGCAGGCTATTACTTTGGCTTACAATGCATGGATTTTAGTAAATGTCAGTGAATTTCATGTTTCTTATATTGTCACTAATTTTTATATTGTTCTGCATCTGATGAGAATAATCCAAAACATTATGCAAAAATAAAAAAAAACATATTAGAATGCAAATGTATTCCATTACCATCTCAGTTTATTGGAATTAAATTATGGAGTGAAGTTCTTCTTTTTTTTTAAATCTGTTCCAAAAATCTCAATATTTTCCCATATTTCATCTAAATGCACCATTGTCAGAAAACATATTAAGATGCTAAGCAATTTTCGAGCTCTGTCAGATAGAAATGGCCACTATGTTTGTGATAAATTTAGGTAGACATTGACTGTCCTTCACACATTTGCCAAATGTAAGACTGAGGTCCAAAGAAGATAAATATTTCACTTTGCCAGCCTAAAGAAGATTTTTGAAAGAAAAGCTATGGTAATGAACAGATGTCGGGAAATGGGAAATCATACCTTTAAGTAACATAGATGTCTAGATTTGTCAGAATCTCTCAAGGCTGATAGTTATCCAAAAGACATGTGGTGCACTCAGTGTTATTGTTTTGGGTGGGGGGTGGGGGGGGGGGGGTGCTTTCTTGTCTTATGGAATGTCTCTTTTCAAATCTGTTCCTATAGAAGTTAGTCACAAAAATGTTCAAAATAGAGCTAATGTCATGGTTAAGTCCAATCAAATTTGTTGCAGCAATGTTGTGGTGAATGCACATCAATGTCAACAACCTCAAATATTTTTTGTGAATTCCAATTTGGTTGTAGCTAAAAAGGAGAAAGTTCATGCAGATCTATATATATCTTGTGTTTCAAAAAAAAAAAAAGAATATAATACGTTTTCTGCAGCAGCAAAGGTTCAACATTAGCATGACTTCACCTTTGCAAAAATGATTCAGTCTAGCCAGGTATACCTGTATATGCTGCTCTTTGACTGATGACATGATAGACATGGCCTCTGCGGCACACCAAACAATACTAAGAGCATGTTTGTTGCCTGCTTGAGAGCACAAACACAATGTCCATTTGATCATCAGAAACCATCTATTATTGATTTGTCTGCTTGTTTATTTGAGGCTGTTCTTTGTTCTCCTGTTACTACTGTGTTGGGAGCAGACTGTGATAGATCATCGTCAACCCATGTATTAAACCCACAATCATTTTAGTTATTATGTGTCTTTTTTCTATGAAACTAATACAATTCAGAGAACATATAATTTTACATGCGCGCATGTGGCTACAATAATACTGGCTCCCTTTTTTTTTGTGTCTGGAATATGTTGACTTTTTACACCATTTTTAAACTTTGTTTAAGTTTGTCATCCTCATTATCAACATTCCTGTGAATCATAACGCCATGCATTTTTTTAGAATTTAACAAAAACATGCATTTGAATATTCAACAAGTGATCTCCGGATATACTTTACAAAAAAAATAAATAAATAAAAAAAGGGTTTTTTTCGCTGTGGAGAACATAATCTCTGCTAGTGATTGCAAAATGAAAATGATATATAGGTAAAGTTATTGTGTATTAACTCTACAAGTGCGCCGACCGTATATATCCAACAGGTGAAACTCTCTTTATAGTGCGTATCCCGGATTTAT
>JBCEWB010000015.1:88991-106836 GCA_039654565.1 Peronia peronii | reverse complement strand
TGCAGACTGACAAGCCGGCAAGGCGCGCCGCAGGGCGTTGCAGCCCTTAGGCTGGGTCGCAGTTCTAGAGTTAATATTGAGGGAGATACTAATCAAATACTGAAAGTATGTTTCAGATTATATCTCTATATAACGTTTTTAATGTACATGTCAGCAAGTTGTATAAAAAAAAGGAGGTTGAAAGGGTTACCAAAAACTTAACATGTGTAAAAAAAAAAATGCAGTTAATTTTCCAGTTTAAGAAGTAATTTTCTCCACAATACAATCATCAGTTTTAAAACATTGTTTCTATATATAGCCAGCTTTTTAGTCCGTAATTATAATGAGGCTGGAAATAACACATGATCTATTGAAAGACAATGGTATAAAATAAATCTAATGGCCAGTATAGCTTGACAAAAATGACTGAAATAATATAGATCTGATCGTTCGTTCGATCCTAATGTAATAATTTCAGTCCCTAGACAAGTTAAAAAGATTGCTTGAAAATTCCAATTTTTTCACAACTCCTACTACATTTTTGCTTTTGTTGCACATGTGAGTTTATGAGCTATCTTGAATTATTTGTCTAAATGTACATTTTTAGTTGTTTATCCTTCATCATTATTCTTGGCTTTGCACATTTTATTAATAGATTTTGTATTCTACAAGAGAATCTGAGCCAAATTGTATCAGAGGAAAGGAAACAGTAATATTGTGGGCTAACAGAGATTATGCACAAACAGTTTAAAATTTTTGTAAAAATTAAAAAAAAACAGAAATTTTTTTACTTGACTTTAATTCTTGGAATTTATCTAAGCTTATACGGCACATTGCAGAATTGCACAGATATTCAAGGATAGCTCATCGTTCTTTGTTTCATATCCTGTTAACTATGATTTTCTGTTCAGAAATTGAAATACATGTACACACTTGACAATCATAAATCTAAAGATATAGATTATAATGAAGATAAATCACCAAACAATGGGCTGTAGAAGTGAATCCATAACGCATGAGTCCTTTAGAGCCCTGGTTATAGAATCTAATATCTATTGATATAATTATGATACCCATGTTTCTGCATTTTGAAAACTGGTATCTTTATAAAGTGCATGTTCATGTATGCCATGTCCCTGCATTTGCATGGAATTTAGGTTTTATAGCTGAATAGGTTTTCTTTATGCACATATCAGCATGTTTGCACATCTGGTGCTTGTCAGTACTGCACTTAGATCACTCACCTGCATGCCTATCATCTCCTTGGTGCTATATACATATATCTAAACTGAGCATATTGGAAGGATATTTATTGTGGTCATGAACCATATGTACATATTTATTAATCTCCATACATTATAAATAAAAAAGTTATCAGGGTTTTTATATGTTACACTTTTGCTGCCAGTCCTTCATTTTTTAAAAATAATTTCTGGCCAGACTTTCCACATGGCTGATACAATCTATCTTTCATTTATTTTATTATTTGTTTCAAATACATTTTTTTTTTAGAAACATAACTTCATGACAATCATATAGATATATATATATTATGTATTGATATAAAACTATGAACGAGACTCATTTTATTCAGTTGTGATTCTCAGTTGGTCTGTCATAGGCAGCTGGTTTTATTTTGCTCAGTAAAGCATTAACAGATTAGCTACATCAACATTGGGATCACTGAAACCTCAATCCTGGTTTCTATCAGTTTTTGCTTTGACCAATGCCACGCACCCCATGCCTTCTTTCACACATTTGGCTTTGCTCATCCAGCACTGGTATGTAAATTTTGCCTAGAATCACCAACCAAACTCACCTTACTTGAATCACAAACTCTGTTAACACAATATAATTTTAAATATTCTGTTAGCATCATCCTCTTGCATGAGACAATGTCAGTGTGGAGCTAGTACTATACAGGAGAAGCCATTATGTCATTGATCTTTACTATTATTATTGTCTCAGCGTTTTGCATTTCTTTATGCAAACAGAAAATAGTTGTCTTTAGGCATTGCAACTCCAGTGAAGCTGGAGACGCTCAAGAATTTATTTTTGTGAATTACTATTATTATTATTGTTATTATTATTATTATTATGCCATTAGTGGATACCAAATAAAAATGATTGCATCTAACAGATTGCCCCTAATATGTAAATGAAGATAAAACAGAAAAGAGATGGGTAGATACATGTACAGACTTACATACAAATTCATCATAACACTGAACAAAGCCATCAAATAAAGTAGCGTATTGCCATCTCATACTCCATGACCGAAGAAAGAGCAATAAAACTAAAACAATCATGCACTGATAGACCTTACGGTTTTAATTTTTGATTGAAAAAAACTGTAAGATAAAACATTCAGTAAGATCTCAAATCTGAAGACAGTTTAAATGCATTCATAGAAAATATGATATGCTTGTAATTTTTGAAGCACAAAAAACATGATTTGCAAATAAGGCTTTTTTTTTTTTTTAAAAATTCACTTCTCCACACTCTGAAGTATTAAAACTGGCATGATTAAGTGTAAACTATATCAGAACCCACTGCAAAGAACTTTGTTTGGTAATGCAGTTTATAAGACAAGAAACTAAATAATGCACAAAGACACAGTGTGGCATTATGAAGAGGTCTGTATAAATAATGACATATGACAGATATCTAAATTCGTGACCTATGTACACAAGTGATCTTTTTCTTAGGTGTTAAAACTCCTTCTTCCACAATGCCCTGAGCATAGTTCAGGAATAGCAAATGAAAAGAATACAATGGAGACTATGGTTAAGATTATTTTGGATTTTTTGTTTTTAAACTTGCATAGTTAGCTCATCGTTTCTTAATTTGGCTGATAAATTTACCAGTTAATATAAAACTGTCAGGGCTAAATTCAGTATTAGTTTTTTGTTTCCAGTTTTTTCTTTTTTTTAAATTTTAATATCAGAAATTCTAGGTTAACCATATCCAAATATACATGACTCAGACTAAATTTTACAAGCTGAAAAGTAAGCTTGATTTACGATTTGGATAAGTGCATATATTCATATTAAACCAGTTCAATTTTATTGTTGATCACAGAAAGTTACCCTGATCATCACTGTGGTGGATTATGACCGCATTGGAACCTCAGAGCCCATTGGTCGCTGTGTCCTGGGCTGCAACTCCTCCGGAACTGAGCTCCGACACTGGAGCGACATGCTGGCAAACCCCCGCCGCCCCATCGCACAGTGGCACACGCTCCAAGAAGTACCAGAGAAGAGCTAAACATGTTGACCAACTAGCTGTGACTTCTAAACCCTTCCTGCGAGGACTGAACAAGGGCAAAGAAATATTTTTTTTATGTTCTTTCTGATTCAAGGAAGCTATGATCTGTGAACGGTAATATTTTTCTTACAATAATTTAAGAAGGTTCCTTGACGAAAATTATGCCATGAGCATAAAATGAGTGCCATGAGCAGTCTTTTTTTTTTTTTTTTTTATTATTTGGTCTTTTTTCTGAAGATATCATTGGAGATGAGATATTTTAAGTTGAATGTGCTGGAATGAGTAATGTCATTATAATTGCTCATAATGTAATCCAGGAAAGAGGCATTTATTCCTAATTTACTGCTTTAATCTTCTTACTATTTGCTTTAGTTTCAAGAAAAATGAACATAAATGAAATGAAAAACAACAGAAAAGCAGACAAGCTCAAACATGAAATTCTAATCAACATTATTTTGATCATGTGATAAGTTGACACATTTATAAATATGTTTTTCAAAATTTAGTTTATGAATATTTCATTTTAAATTGAGGAATCATGGAGGAAATCCTCATTTTGTTTAATGTAAAAAACTTAACCAATCAGTCCTGCATTGTAAACATTTATGTACACCATTTTTCATCATTGTGATACCAACTCAGAAAAAACTTAAGTTCTCTATGGTCATGATACTTAAGAAGTAACATCTAACCCCTTTCTTTTTCTTATTTGATTTCTGGTTAACTCTTTGTTTACTTCATCAATATTGAAAAACCAGTCACCACCTTATTTTGCCCATTATTGTTGTCCTTTTTTTTTTTTTCCTAGATTTCAATTAAATGCAGCTTTTTTTTTTTTCTTTTTAAGTGAATCACTTTTAGATCACAAGGTTTGAAAGGAAGTTTGATTTTTAAAACTATAAGCATTGATCTTGTTATCCTTTTTCCTTTTTTTTTTTTACACTTTCTTCTCCTCAACAAGTGGTTTATATTAACAAAAAAAAAATCACAAGGGACAAACTCTGAATATGGGTAGTGTCTGGGGCATTTTGGTGATTATTAGTTAATTCTAATAATATTCTGAGTTCATCTGCTGTATCATGGAGCTCTAACTCAGAGCATTTTGATATGAGCTAATAGTATGTATCAAGCTGGCAAAGTTGTCTACAGTAATCCATTTGTTGGATACACGGTGAGGCAAACTGTGACAAATGTTATCTTGTTCCTAAGTTGTTGTGACACCATCATAATTTCTTAATGTCATTGAGTTTCTTTTCATGAAACTGGGCCAAAATAATCATTCATTTCTCAGAACTAATTTTTTGTTTGTGCCAGAAGTAGTGATGTTTGAAAAGCCATGTACCATTAATGGAAGAAAATTGTGCTGCATTTTAAATAAGTTCTGTTGTTGTTTTGTTCTCTTAAAATGTCATTATATTTATGTTACTTTTCACCTGGAATAGTTTCCGATCATTTTGTCAGGGTGTATTTATAAAACCAGATAATACTTGGACATGTTGTCATATTTCCATTTCTGTGAATTTTTGTTATATTTCTCTCTCTTGAGTTCCATCATTCAAAAAAATAAATAATTCCCGAAGTTTCACACATTCCTGTTTTGTGAGCTACAATGCTTTCACATCAATTGTGATCATCGTTATTTAAGTCATCCTATAGTTACTTAATCATGTACTGGTATTCCAAAGCTGGAGTTTTGAATTTTTCCTTACTTCCAAACATTGGCAAACCTAAAATTAATCTAATTGCCCTTTCAGTCCATAACTTTTCAAGTGCTTGACTAAATGGTTTTACAAAATCCACATCCAAATCGAGAGATCATGACTTATTTAGCAAAAAATAGTAAATAAGTTAGCAAAATCTGAAGCATAACTTTCCACATGGCAGAACAGAACAAGACATTTAAACTAAACACTGTCACAGTTTCTTCACAATTATCTCCCTGTTATTGTCATCTTCTCCTTCTGTGTACAAAAGAAAAACAGAAATACATGTCTGTATCAATGTCTGTATTTGTAAATTATATGTATTAAAAAAACCAGTCAGATTGATATCAGAATGATGAAATAGTGTCCTTGTATTTGTCATTCATGATTGATTTATGGATCTCATCGTTTTGAGGTGTTCAGTCACAGCTTGTATTTCATTCTTCCCAATTCAAGATTGCAAACTACCATGACCTACAGTTATTAAACATTCCACCCCTTCAGATTCCACTCTCAGATATATAAATTTGGAGACAACCTTCAATGAAGAATGGCAGAACCATAAAGTGATAATGCTCATTGTCACCAAGGAAATATGGTATATATATAATTAATACAGTTTTCAAGAGGCAGATATATTTGCATTTGTCAACAATAGGACTTGGATTATAATTACATGTTTTGAAATATGATGGACTGGACAAGATTTGAAAAATGTGTTTGAAATGTTCTTAACCTTTAAATGTCCAAAGATATGCTGGAGTCATAGCAAGTCAAATGAACCCCTATGGTTTTGGAAAACTGACGCCTTAGGCTAGAATGGTATAAGATGCACCCCTGAAGAATTTCTTTTTATCTATATGGTTTATTAGTAAAGAGTATAAAAAAAAACAAACCACTTTTAGAACTAAATGGCCCTGAATACCTACAGGGTTAATAGTGAACAGAATAATGTTTGTCATGTTAGAGCCAAAAGATAGAAGTGAATGCAAGCAACAATCGCTCGTCAGTTCAATCTAATTGATTAATCAGTCATTTGTCATGCCAGGTAATCCATCATCTACACATAACCCAGATGAAAAAAAACATTTCCGCATCTCATGATTATGCCTAACATAAACCCACCAACATTGTGCTGTAGACTTCTCCCTTCCATCTGTGACTATTGTGGTGTTTTGTGAACTTTCATTCTGATTGTTTCTTCCTCAAGTTTTGTGAATTTTATTCATCCTCAGACACTTACATTCAAGTTAAGTTCATTTCCTCTTCCCATTTCTGTAAAAATATACATGTACATTCAGTGTCACATTGTTTTGAAAAAAAAAAATGTATCATTCTTTCCAATTAATGTGACAGTATTAAGAAAAAGGAGGAATAGAACTTAATAGATTGCTACAAAGTTAAATACCCTGCCATCAAATCTTTGGTTAGAGGAGTAAAATGTTCACTTTTCTTCAAGGAAAGATCATACTAAATCTTCATGATATACTCTGACATCATTTTGTTCATCACTTCTGGGTTACTGATCAAGGTCACTTAATCATACTGATGTTAGTTGAACTGGAATGACAAAATTTAGTGAACTGGAATGACAAAATGTAGTAGGATCACGACCTCCCCTCCCTCCCCCCAGATCCCCTCCCCCCCCAAAACAACTAATAACAAAAATTGAAATTCTCCATTTTCTTAAAAAGATATCATTACATATTTTGTGGAGAGTTTCAAAAAGAAGAATTTTCACTATTTAATACTTTTTTATTTTATTTTTTTTTATTAATGGCTCCACTTGTTATATCAACTAGGAAATCTACTTAGTGCAATAAAAAATGTTGAATGTGATTGTTCTTTTAAACCCTCTCCATTTTTTCCCCAAAATATCTTTCTGTACTTGATTTCTTATGCTGTTTTGATTTGTTTATTATGATATGCCACTTTAATGACAACTATTTCTTGTGTCTTTTGGTCGTCTTGTCAAATTGTGATTATGTTTTTTCTTCATTATTCAGTTTGTTTATTTACTTCTTGTAGAATTGTAAAACAAGGAATATTCAACATAATACAACTAAAAAGAAAAAAATCAGAAAGAACAACTGAAGTGTTGACTGGTAATGTCTAATTTCATTGGTTTGAACAAATTTATTCAATATCTTGTATATAAAGTCATGACTTTTTGTGGAGATGTTTTTGGTTTTCCAGTGCAACTGGCTTGGAGAGCAGTTTCCACTTAAAGGGACATCTGTGTGATAATGCTATGAAGATGTACCACACCACTGGAGAAGTAGTCATGTTTTATAGTGCTCAGTAGTTGGATTAGATTAGATTCACTGAGGGAAGTCTTGTTTTTGAACAGTGTCTTGAAAATGTACACTGAAACTGAGTTAGATTTGGTTTTCAAAGATCATCCTAGCTCTTGTTTACATACGTAATATGTGACTGACTAGATAAAAGTATATTCCGTGAGTAGTGTGATTAAAAAAAAAAAATCAAAAACAGAGCAAAAATAAACACCTATGCTCACTTTTCCACATAACCAGCATTGGCATAAATATATACATGTATATTTTATATATCTCGGTGTATGTTGGAACAGGTTCCTCCTATTTAGGATAAAAATGAATGAAGCAAAACTCATGCTGTTAAGTGCTGTGAGAGCATGGAGAGAAAATCAGAGAAACAATCACACAATCAGGTTATTAACTTTCAAGTGATTGTACACAGATCTCAGTTGCTTTTATTGTTTTATATATTAATTATATTAATGATTGTAACTCTGATTATAATTATTAACTGCAGTTTGCATATCTTTATTGCATTCTTAAATTTTTGCTTATTCAAAAATGGTTTCCTTATATTTTAATTATTTATGTTCATTTCTGCAGAAGCTTGGTCCTTCTGTGATGCATTTCATTTTCCTTTAATGTATATAGAAAAACTTAGAGCTCCATATTAAGAGGCATTTTAACACTTTTTTTGTTTCTTTGTTTATTCCAGCAATACATCTATTGCTATTACCATTCTGTTATTTTAAAGCTAAACTTAATACATTCTGTCTTCTTCCAAGCACCCATTTGAAAGGTGTAGATAGCATGTTTCTGTAATTGTTATTTAAGTTAAACTAATCATTGCAGTTTCAATGAAATTTTGAAAAAGGAAAAAAATATGTAGTTCTAGACATGGTAAATTATATGCCAGTAGACGCAGTTCTCTATCTAAAAGTCCGAAATTCTTTGCAGTGCTGTGATTTGAATGGTAGCTGATAGCAAATGTACTTGTAAGTCGTATGTGCATCCTGTACTGAACAAACGGTCAAGGGCATGGATAACCATGTGAAGGTTAAAGGTCACATAAAATCCAACAGACGACACTTGTGTTATCAGTGTACCACATTGGTTAGTTCATGTATATTCATTTGTCGCTGTTGGAAAATAAAATACACAAAAAAAAAGTTCTTGTTTTATTATTCATTTTTTTAATTTGGTTCCAACATGTGAAGCAGATGTCTGAGGAAGAATGACACACTCCACAACAGTCATTCATTTCATACACTCACAAATTCATGATGACAATTCATTATTCACAAGCACTCGACAAGAACTGTTTTCTCATTCTCACCCCTCGATGATAATTTTCCATTCACACCACCCTATGATAATTAATTTCATACCTGACATAACTGTAATCTTTCTCCAAATGGACGTAAATGAAGAGTATCAGGTAAATCCCTTTTAAAAGAAAGAATGACATTACTAAGTCATGATTACCTTTCATTCAATGTTGTTACCTACGATCTATTGCTTACCTTAAAAACTAGTCTTTAACTCATACAAAACAGAGACATAAATAAAAAAGATTTCTATTGATCCCATTTGACTTGATCGTATTAACCAGGAGCTTGAGGCAACAAATGATTTTGCAGGTCAAATATGTCACTAACAGTTATGTCTACTCATGGTAACTAACCAAAAAAACTAAGTTTGATTTTATTTTCACATTTGACATCTATGCTGGTCATACGTGTTTCCTTTCGTGTATTCACAACATAACTGATGGGGACAAATTGTAAAAGGCAGTCAAAGGCTTAAACACCAACAGAGTGTACAGCTACATGCTGAAGAATTAAAAAAAACCTTAGTAACATATACATAATAAGTAACATAAACATAATATTCTCACTCTAACCCACAACATCATGACTTCTGATCGACCATCAGCAAAAACAGCAACAACTATCCCATTCTATCCACCCCTAGCCTCCCTGCAAAATATATGTACATGTATATAAATAATATATATAATTAAGCAGGTTTCATTATATCATCCCCCTCTTTGTCTGTGCCTGATATGAGTTGTGTTTCAAGTTTCCTCACTTTGGGAGCCACATATGAACCCATACCAGCGGCTCTGTCAGCTTCCTCTTGTGTATAAGGTTCTATCTCCAATGCCTTTAACCTGTGGGAAATGGACAAATTGTTCATCTCATACAGAAAAACATTCTTTGGTTCTATTCTGATACTGTAGAAGACAGAAAGACAATATCAGGAAGAACAGACACACATAACCACTTCAACCTGAGTCCCATGAATAATTACAGTGTATATTAACTGTATATAACTCTGTCCCATGTCTAATTGTATTCATGATTTATACAAAAAAAGTAACTGCCATTGTGCCACATCAGATACAATGTAATTGCATAGGTGAGAGTACATTTAAGTTCAGGTTATATCTGTAAAAAGTTCTCCTGTCGTGCATGTTTTGTGAAGTTTTGCTCAATGAGGTTCAGGATCTCTGGCTGGGGAAAAGGAACTTTCCATGAATGAGAGGCTTAAGTTTAAAAGGGAAAACGATTGTGCAAATAGCTATATCAAAATGCCTGAACTTAGGCCTGCTCCAAGGGAAAAATAAGACATTTGGAAGAACAACCAAGAAAACAAACACCTGATATATGTCTACCACAATGATCAAACTGACATACAAGTCTTTTTTTTTCTTCAAGTGCACATTATTAGTGTGACAATCTAAATAAATCATTTACTATACTTAACCAAAATATCTTAAATCAACTTTAATATCTATTTTGTCCTGATAGCAATTTAAAAATCATAAAAGACTCTCTCAAAATGCTATACAGTATGTGAATTTCTTCCCTTTACTTCTGTAACTAGATCTAGATCACTATTTCCTATGGTGGTATAAATTGGGGGAGGAGGGGGGGGGGGGGGGAAGGAGATGTCTGGGATCTGTACATAACTAATTTCATGAACATGAGCAGTTGCCTTAAATTATAATGTACTCCGCATTTTGGTAACCTGACACCATAGGAAATTTATATGTATCTAACAAAAATTACTAAACAGAACATAACAAAATAACTGACAATTTGAAAAGTTTAGGTTGACTGAAATAATTCATTTATCAGATAGATAATACCTGATGGTCTTATCAGTTCAAGTGTTCTCAATTCCACCTTCCCCAAACCAGCTTGATACATTGCTACATATATATATAGTGATCTTCATGCCTGGATCTGAATCTTTGTTCCATCTGAGAGAATGCACCACAATAACAAAATCAATGCCAAATGGATTTGGAGCAATCGGCCTTTTCTGACAGTGTTTTCTGCAGGTAATCTAGGGAAGATTACTCTTGAATTCCCACAGACAAAGATTCCAGTTTGCTGTACTGGCTTACCTTCTCTTGTGAGGTTTGCTCTTGAAATGATCCGTCAAAGCTTTATTGTTGATAAAATATTTCCTGATGGGAGCAAAACCGTAGATGAAATTAATTTTTTTTGTTTTATGCCACAATGGCATACAGGTCTACTGGACTGCAATCCAAATTATGGAGATACTACATGTCAAAAGCAATGCTGAGCAAAAATTTGTGCTTTCCAAAAAAGGAAAAAAAAAAAAAAAAAAAAAAAAAAAGAAAAATGCATGTAAATTGTCTAAAGTTATCATTAAAAAAGAAATTGATCTGATGTAAATTACATTTTCAGTTAGCTTTTGGCTCAGATTATGAACACAGCTTTCAGCACATTATTGACTTTAATTTAATTAATATAACAGCACTCTAACTGGCTTTTCTCATTGATGCTAATGCTCAAATGTGAAAAAATACTCCAGGCATGATGTCCAATCTCAACATCCAAATAAGGAATCATTAATATGCTTCATCCTGGCATGATATATATAAGACATTGAGAGACAACATTGACTCTGTCAAAGAAACAGTTCTGTTTCCAGGACTCAAGGAAAGGTTACTGTCTATTTTAAACAGTTTTTACTACATACGGAAAATTGTGAAATCACAACCATGAGATTTCTTTACTTACGCGCAATGAATGCAATAAAACTGAGCTGCCCCTGGTTTGTCCAGATCAACATCCTGTTTCAACATAGAGTCTGGGCTTTTCATATCATCATGAATCTGATCCAAATCCTTTGTCCTCCGTTTTGTTCTGTACTTTTCCTTTAGAGGTTTGTCACCTTTATGCATCTTCTTTCTTCTGTATCGTCCCATCTTTGATTGGTGCTACTCAAAAGATGACAAAAGCGTATAGGTTATTATCTGATACGATAACTGCCAATCAAATCTTTTCACATTCTAAGACAGCCTGAAATGCATTAATATATATTCATATAAATATTACACAGATTAATATTTTCTATTACCATAAATATCCCACTGTCTATCACAGCACACTCTCTACACTCACAACAGCCCTGCATACTCTGACTGAATAAAACCTTCACACTCTATATCAATTAAAAAACTTAAAATATTTGTTGATTTCAACTCATTTTTTTTGTTAAAGAATTTGCAGTTCATCTGGTGTGTAAGCATCTGTCGCTGAAAATTTGGAGAAATATGGCAATTTTTGGAGAGAATTATAATTCAATTTTTAACTACAACAATAACAAACAGAAATAAAAAAATTCAAAAAATGATTTCTGCAGATTTAACTGGAGCATAAGATACCATGTGAACATGTAGCCAAAAGATAATACAATCCATGAGTAAATGACTCAAAACTTTTTTTTTTGTATAATATGAGCAAAAAGTAAGATATATTCTCTATGAGAATGAACTCCTTGCTTGGAGTTATGTTTTCAACATGAGACTCTGAAACATCTCAAATTTCAAATCTTTTTTTTTTTCCAAGTTCCTCACAATTCATATTAGAGCTATCAATGTGCTGGCAAGCACTTCACTCCAAATCAGTCAAAGATTTCACAAAACATGCTCAACAAAGAAGAGGGTATACACAAGACACAGAATCATCAGCTTACTCATGAACACTCAGAAACAGTTAGAATGAAAACCCTTAAAATAATCTTACAAAACCCTTATGAAACAATCTATTGGAATGATCACTTTGTGATGTAGTTTATAATATGAACTAAAACTATGGGTTGATACGAAATCTATCCTTCCTTGAAAGGCTTTCACTTCCTCAACCACACTTTTCTTTCATACTAAGGCATAACCAAGACAAGCTCAGGAACCAGATCAATTTCTACAAACAAAAAAATCATTCGCTATCACATCAGATACCCAGAGTGTGTTGTACTGTCCAGCACAGTGAATAAGAAAGGTAAGACCTGAGGTGCAAGTACGTAGAAATCACGCACTACCCTCAGCCACTTCACTCTTCATCTATCGCTCATAGCCCCAATCGAGTATATGCATGACATATCATGTGATATATATTACTATGTGCGTGTGGGAGGCTAATATGATTTCATCGCTATTTATAGTCTACACACTTGCAGGAATTCAGTCAGTCAAATCAGTTGCACTTGTCAGTGTTTCTTGAGTGGCACAATTAAGAAGTCGAAAGGCTTTCTACAGTTTCATATTGAAAAAAGTGAAGATCTATCAATGCGACGCTTGAAATTGACTATAAATCTAGTTTAGATCTAGGCCCGGTAATGAATTCATTGAAACTAAAACATGTCAAAGTGTAAGACAACAGATTTACTCAGAGGCACACTGATTAGTGAAGTTGATGAAGGTTTTTGTAAATGAAGAAGTCCACCATCTGCAGCAATGTACATGACAGTGTGAAGTCGATTGTGTCTACAACCTTGAAGAACAGACCCCTGATAAAACAAAATTGACAACTCTTCCAGGGAAGGCAATTATGTAATAAAATCATAGACTTACACACTATTATGAATCAATAGTACGCATAATGAATTATAGTAGAACACAGGATTTCGGGACCAGATTTCCTCCCTGAAGTAAACTCACAACTAGGAAGTGAGGCAAACTTGTGGCATTCACAGTCTCTAGATCAGGCACGATAAGATATCAAATGCTTTTAACACTGGAATTTGGCTGAAGTCATTTGCCACATCAAGCTGGGTAGGAATGGCTTAATTTATGCTTACGACTTTAGCTGGTACCATCAATTTCACCTTTAGGATGTCAGTCTTACACTCCAAAATACTATCTGGGTCCAACTCGATGCCCAGACTCTCAGCACTTTGACACATCAACAAGGTCCAGCTTCTTAAAATTATTTATCTCTTGATCGTAAATAATCTTGTAACTCTGAACAAGATTTGATCATGATGTCCATGGTCACAATGGAAAACAATAGTTTCATAATATACTGTTATCAGCAATCAAATACAGCCTCATTTCCCATCTGAACTGAAAGTCATGGGTTTCCACTGGAAGTACATCAGTCTCTCCCTACGTAATTAACAACACTACTCACTACTATTATTGTTTGGAGGACATCTCTAGGTTTAACTGAAGTTTAATTGACTATGAGTCCATCATTTATGACGAAGAATTTTCATCATAAATTTCCTACCGACCCACCATAACAGGGTATGCCAAGAACTGAGACAAACTTTCTTGGGTCAATGGAGTTTCCCAAAATACTGGTGAGCTCTACTGTACTATAAATTTGGGTTACATACCCCATTTCAAATTGTTCTTTTCAGTTACTGCAAAACAGCGATACATGTACTCATGTAGTTGTCAAAAGGCTTTCTATTCCCAGCAAATTTCAAATTACTCGTTTCAGAGTGTATATTTTAAGTGAGAAATAACATTCTTTAGTTATAAAAAGCTTGAGAATATTGTTCCATCCAGAATAGATCAAGATTTAGAAATAAACTGACTTCCATGTGTTTTTCTTTGTTGTTGTTTGTAAGGAAGTTCAATGGAGAAAAGAGTAATCTACAAGAGATTAACTCAATATTATAAACTGTATAAAAAATTGTTTCTAATTAGAAATCTTGGAAGCAAAGTAAAATTGATCTAGAATCTAAATCTAGATATCTACTAAAACTAAAAGTACTATGATAATTGTCTCGTGGCCAGTCGAAATGAGATGTAAGTCGCTGGCTAGAACTGAGAAATCGGGCTTTGAATGTGGTGAGGGGGGTCAGACACTGATTTTTTTTTTATTGTAGAAATCGAAAGTGCATTCATTTCTGAACAATACAATATCGGTCTTACCTTCAATTTATAAATATTTCTTCATTAAAATTGGGTTTTTTGTGAGGTAAGCATGTAGATTTATGCGTTCGACCGTTCATTTAAACACGATTTTCTCAGTGTTTCGGTCACTGCTAGGGGGTCCCCCCTTGACTCTTTAAACTGCAATATCTCTGGCTAGAATAAAGCTGGCTCAGAACTTTTTTCACTACCTGAAAGGGAATGAAATAAGCTTTCACATGATACCAAAAACCCTATATGGTGAAAAATCGACATACGTCTCATTTTGACTGACTGCGTGACAATAAATGAATATTCAACAGAGTCAATTCATGGTCCAATATGCCATAAATGAATAACAGTCAAAATCTTGACATGTAGAATCTAGAGTCTAGATCTAAAATCTAGATTTAGATCTAGATCTAGAATACGAATAGATCTAGTCTCTAGATTCAGAACATCAGATTTAGAGATCTAGATGTCTAGATCTAGGTCCAATTCTAAGTCTAGACCTAATCGAGACCTAGATCTTAGATCTTGACCCTCCTCGACTTGTCTGGGTCAAAAATTCACCTAGATCTAGAACTCTAGCTGAATGCCTGTCAAATCTAATGAGCTAGATCTAGATCTAGATAAAGTAGATAGATCTATCTAGATAGATTCTTTTCGACTTGTTTTGTATAAGTAAAATAACAGCCACTTAACAGACATAATGAGAAAAAAAAAAACAAATCTATAGTCTCAGATCAAGTTCTGATTACCCTGAGAATAGTTACTCAAGTGTTCAACTATTTTAGCCTATCTTCTGTCCGTGCACAAATCAGCCAACTTTCGTTTCCCAGCACATGTGAAACAACCGGAAGTAAACAATTCAGATCAAAAAGCCAGATTTTTCTTCCGTTCTAATGAGCACAAATTGCCATCGTGGTGGTTATTATTAGGCACTATACATTTCGGCGGGGTGCAAAAGACAGATCTGATTTCATCCTATGTTGCTACAACCATAGTTATGTTATTTTCGATAGACCAACAGATCTAGCTTACAGTACTGTCTTAAATAAGACTGATGCTCGCACTTGAGATAAAATCTATTACATGTAGATCAGTTACAGGTGTTTCTTTCCCCTTGTGTGATGCATAAGATGATTAGCAAAATCTTCAGTTTATGGAAAAGAACCAAACAGGTATCCAAAGACTTAAAATATTGAACACAAAATGGGGATGATTAGACAGTATTCTGCCCAAAAGGCTAAAAGATGTCACCTGTCACCATTTTAAAAAAAAAATTATCTTATTATTATTTCTTTCAAAACATTTTTATTTAGTTAAAAGTTTTGAATCCAAACAAGTCACCAGGTCCCGACAGGGTATACCCTCGGATCCTGAAAAAACTAGCTGCAGAAATGGCTGAGCCCTTAACAGTTATTTTTCAAAAGACTTTAGATGAAGGTGAGCTACCCACAGATTGGAAGGAAACGAAGATTCTCCCTGTTAAGAAAGGAGACAAAGACAGTCCCGGCAACTACCGCCCCATTAGTCTAACAAGCGTAGTGTGCAAGTTGATGAAAACCATAGTGAGGAACAGGGTGATAGGTCACTTGAGGGACAACAATCTGAGTGTCAGCAGGGCTTCGTATCTGGAAGGTCATGCACCACAAACCTGCTCTCAACCCTAGACAAATGGACTAGCATGCTCGATGAGGGATCACCAGCTGATGTGATATACCTTGACGTTGTGAAAGCTTTCGACTCCATCCCTCACGAGCGTTTGTTGCTGAAGATCAAGGCAATGGGGAGTTTGCGTAAATGGCGAAGTATCAGACTGGACAGCCGTCAAAAGCGGAGTTTCTCAGGGCAGAGTTTTGGGCCCTGTGTTGTTTGTGGCTTTCATAAATGACATGCCTGATGCAGTTTCAAGTTTGTGTTCTCTATATGCAAACGATGCCAATGTCTATAGTCAAGTCAATGAAGAAAATGATAGAAACAGACTACAGAGTGATCTAGAAAAGCTCGTAAACTGGGCTGACAAATGGCAGCTACGCTTTAATGCTGGAAAATGTCATGCACTTCATCTGAGAAGGAACAGCAGACAATTCTCTTTGAAATGGGAAGACGCGGAGCAACAATAGAGTTGAGCTAGAAAAGACAGAAGTTGGAAAGGACTTAGGCGTGAATGTTGACAGAGATTTAAAATTTTCCCAGCATATTGAATAACAGGTCAACAAGGCAAACAGGTTATTAAGGCTAATCAGAAGGTCTTATGAGTACCTAGACATAGTGACAATGAAGTTGTTGTTGTTTGTCGCACTTGTGCGACTCCACCTAGAATTTGGCAATGTGGTGTGGTTTCCAAGGTACGAGAAGGACAAGAAGTTGGTACAAGGAGTTCAAAGGAGAGCAACAAAGATTATTCCTGGAATCTCATATGAAGAAAGACTCGAGAAAATGAAACTTCTATGTTTGTGCTACAGAAAACAAAGAGGTGATCTCATAGAGGCGTACAAATACACTCTTGGTGGGTAGGGAAGCCCGACGTCTAGCCTTCTCGGATAAGGGCGAATGTATTTCGGAGATCCCGTGTGTACGTTACGCACGTTAAAGAACCCTTGACAGTTCAAAATCGATGAAAGAGTAGGCTGCGTGCCGCTGTCCGGGCAAAATTTCCAAATTCCAAATTTCTATCCACAAAATTTCTCACCAAAAAATTGGCAGCTTCTAAAAGCCGAAATAATCCTACTTTCTTTGGATTGAAAGGCTTAAGAAAACCAAAAAAAAAAAAAATGCATCAGTTTGTGTATAGGTTAGAAGAGCCTCCCATCACTAGATCAGTTGTTTTTAAGAAAAGTTTTAGCTGCAGGACTGGTAAAAAAAAACTAGGTTAGGCCTACGACAGTACGACAGACCGAACACAGCATCAGTGACAGGACATCGCTTCCTACCATCATATCAAGCCCAAGACTACTATACTATACTTTAGTTATTTAGTTTTGTACGTACTAAAAGAGCGATTCGTAGCCATCTCTACTCCATATATCTAAGAACGACATTGTCGAGATTTAAGCGAATAGTTAGGATTAACAGATTTTGAGTATGTCTAGAGCCGAATATCTAAGTACAGATAGTTTGCAATGGAACCAAAATGAAAGAAAAGAATTTAACTGTACCTGCAAAGACAGATCTGTTTGATAGCGTAATGAGAACGAGAGGAAGACAGGCGGATAGGATGACCATCGATGGTACATCAATAGGCTTGACTGGACTGAAGAGAAGCCTTGCCTTATACCAAGGCCATTTGGATAAATGTGTGATTCTGGGGTATCATAAAAAAAAAAAAAAAAAATGAAAAGATGGTGAATTTTCCACTCAGGAAGTCATCCACCTCTTCCATTTAATAATTTATCGTCCTCTCAGTGTTTACTGAAATAAATGAGTAGGTG
>JBCEWB010000015.1:48019-67558 GCA_039654565.1 Peronia peronii | reverse complement strand
TCACCAACAACTCACTGTTCACCTCCCCCCCCCCCCCCCCCCCCAGTGCTAGTCAATATTTGATTGAATGTAACCGGGCATGGCATGGCGGAGCATTGACGCACGCACAAGCCCAACATCTGTCTCCTGATGCTATGAATATAACTAGTCCAACCTAGACAATGGGAGGTTACATCTGCATGTCAGTGAAATAGTTCCTGCCTAGTGATAATATATATAATAATAATATAAACTTCATGTTGGAACAGACCATTTATATATCAGTTGCTTTCCTTTTTTCTCATTAACACCCATGAGTAACAAAATTGCTCCTAGTATTTTATTCTATCCTAACTGCATGTCAAGGTCTGTCCAGAAACCAGTGAGGGATCAGCAAAATGCTGTTTGTCACTCCATCAAGACTTTGCTGAATTGTAGGAAATTCACTTTTTTTTATTTTATTGTGATTATTATTATTACATGTATTTATTATAAGTCGGGTGCACATAGTTTGGATGTGTATGGTGTTTGAATCTGTAAATTTTAACGTGTTAGTCCTTTTCCTAATTTACATAATTTAAAAACACATTCAGAAATATTTGAAATGCTTCACTGATTAAGGATTTGTAATGGACCATGCATCACTAAACAGAAAAGTGTTACTACAACTTTTTATGTTTAAATTATAAGCATCTGTGAATATTGTTGAACAACAATGAAAGAAGAACAAGGAGAAGAAGAGGACAAATTAAAAGGAAGCATGATCTGCGCTCAAGCGTGACAGCTTTTGTGTTTGTGAAGACAAGCAAAAGTGGCTGTTGAACTGAACCCTGTAGGTGTCAAGGTGTTGATTAGTCGCTCTTGTGTCAAAGATTTGCTCTGCCAATGCACCCTCTGTCCGTAATTTTCTGTCAGATATCAGACAATGTAGTAACTTAACATCGAGTACTGATGTCCTGAGGTTATATCACCTTATATTAAGATATAGGACATAATGCAATGAAATTTGGCGTTTGTCAAACTGAGGTGACCACAGAAATCGCCATTTTTTCAACAGTGAATAAATTTTCTTTTTTGCAGAAATCTTTTTCCTATTTGGCCCTTTTGTGTCAGTTTAAAAGTGTTCATTTCCAAATTAATTTTGCTGAAATATATTGAATAAAAGTCCAAATGTTGTTCTTTTGTGTCATGATCTAAATGAGGATTAATATTTAGGATAAGCAAATCGATCATCATCTATTTTTTCGCTGAATTTTGCTGCAGCAGCAGGTGATCCCTTCATCTTTGATTGCCAATTATATATTGACTGCCACTCAAGATAGAAAAAAGATTGTTCATCAATAGAAAGGGAAATGAATAAGCTTCGCAGCAACAACAGTAGCAATATATATAATGCTCAATAATTTTTCAGGGCCTGATTTCATTACCTTGTGTCTCATGGACTGTGATTAATGTGACAATTATGGCTAATCCTAGGAATCGTCATGTTCTCCCAGTTTCTGTTGACAACTTGTAATGTTGAAGGCCAGAGCCTAGCCATGGGGATGCTTGTGCGGGTGTATGAGTATGTCACTGTGAGTGTGGGTGTCACTGTGTGTCACTGCATGTGTGAGTGTGTCACTGTGTGTGTGCGCGTGCCACGGGGGGACCAGCTGTTGTCCTGGTGTGAGAGAGGTGTGAAACTGGTTCATTGATCCACCTCCTGGCCAGGCTAATGAATGCCTTAACCCATTGAGTGTCAAGATCTTGGTACTGTCAGTCTGGTTAAAATTAACCTCTCCATGTTAAAATCATTTACGGTGATGGTGTTTATATGCCTTTCAACCTGCAAGGGGAAGGGGGGGGGGGTTGCCTCGGTGAGTCAAAATCATAAAATAGAGACTTCAAAGTGATCTCCATTTAGCTGTTTGACACGTACTTCTGCTCCAGAAAATCCTGCTAGTCAAGAATCATATTTATGATCTTTCAAATTTTCTTCCATTGAAAAATTGGCCATGACAGTTTAAGGGTTAACCTCGGCATGGCTGGCTCCGAGAGTGGGAGGGGGGAGGGGGGGGGGGAGAGAAACTATCCATGAGATAATGACTATGTCTGGCTGCCCAGTCTGTGTAGACCAGTCAGAAGTTGGCAGGAAATTGACAATCCAGAAAGGTCAATTGGCCATCACTATTTCCAGCAGATATTGGATCCATGTCTATTCCCAGCCTGGGTTTGAAAACTCCACATGTGGCCAGGAGATGCGTGAAATACCACAGTGTCTGGTTAGAAGTGTGTGTGGCTGTGTGTGAGAGAGAGGGAGAGATGCAGATGTGGACTGATCCAAACTTTGACAGAGTGTACAAGATGCTAAATGGAGCAAAATTTGCTGACGGAGCATTTCGCGGCCAGCCAAATTATTCTGAATAATTGTTGGTAGGCAGTGACATTCTATCAGATTGCCCAATGAGAGATGGGACAGTACGTGTACCATCAGTGATCATTTAGTACTAGTACATGTACACTTAACAAAGATGTGTCATCCTTTGAGAGGTGGAAATACACGCATGGTACTAAGTCAGTGTTTTCTTTTTCTTCTTCATACTCACATTGAGCTGCATATTCCTCCACTATGCTACACAATGAATTTATGAGGGGTAGGAAATCCATGTACATTCAAAGCCAAGTGTGATCTCGGCTTATCCTCTGGAGAACAGGAATTTTAGAACTGTTTAAGAAAGAAAAATTGAATGTAATCAATTTCGTATTTGTAGGTTACACACACACAAAAAAATGAGGTCTACATAGGAGGAAATGAATTTTAAAATCTCTAGTTTTGGGGCGGAAAAAAATAAAAATGAATCTGATGAGTCCAGTACCATTTGTTATTTCCATTTGTGACATTGAGCGGTGCCAGAGATTTTATTCCTGCAATTCTACCGAAAGTAAAGCCAGCGGCCGGATGCGTGTAGCCGTCTAGTCTAGTCTAGTCCATGAGTTGTCATTGCCAGTAGGTGTAGCAGTGGGAGTCCGGCTTCTCTGTGGTCACCGTGACCCTGCACTCCCCGCTCCCTGGCCCACCATCTCTAGCAGTCTCTCTCACCAACTGAACTCTTGTCCATGAAGCCCTTTCATGTCAGCGTAGCGGCTATTTTTTCAAATACATGTACAATGTACGTACTTTTGATCTCAGCCAGAGAGGTGTGTCATGATGCGCCCCGTCGTAGTAGTTATGTCAAATCTTAATGTGTTGTGTTGTTGATAGACAAGACAGGTATGTAAACGTACAAGGGCCAGAGAGACCGGAGCAGGGAGATAGGGAGGTGCTAGGGCTCACAGTGGGAGCCACAGCCAGTGTGATGTGTACATGGACCACAGCAGCTGGCATGTCTGCACGGAATCGTATGGCCTTTGAACTGGAAACTTTTGTGCTAACATCAGCTAACCCGTCCCCTCAGTTTGCTGGGTTTTGTTCGTTATCCTCCAGTAACCCCCCCTCCCCCCCCCCCCTACTCACTCACTCTCTCTCTGTCTGTCTGATTATTAATATGTTGTTGTTATGACCCTCATGGGAATCAGTATGTGGTAAGGCTTTGTGATATAAATCTACCTACAGGTGTTGAGTTCGCTTGACAACTTGGAGGCTTTTTCTCTCCAGTGATAGCTGCTCGGTATTGGCAGCCGTTCTCTCTAGTCTCTTAAGTCAGAGCTTGGCTTTAGTCTGCTCCGCTCCCCTCACGGACATGGCAGGGAATTTGTTCTACGCCGTCGCTTCAGTCGACACTTTTCGCTAGGTCACAACCGGTGTGTATTTCACTACATAATTGTTCTCAGCTGCGCGCCGTTTCGGTGTGCATTTGAAGGTGGGGGGTGGGGGAGGGTTTAAATCGTGTGCAGGCTGTGTTTTAAAGCCAACTTGAGTAGAACTGAGCGGTTGTTTCAGAGCGTTGACCTTGATCTGAGTACCTGCACACATACGCGCTCTTGTATACAACAGATAATGTGAGTGAACGTCCATGCTGTTGTATTGCATTGTTTGGCTTATCAAATGTCATTTTATTTATTTTCCACACTGTATCTTTTGTCATGAGCAAACATACAGCCATTTCATTGTCAGTGTGTGGATAAGTATTAGTATCTGTCGGTGTACCCTCAGTAATCTAATGTACATAGCTTTTATTTGTTTGCTTTTTCTCAGTTGATCCTTTATTACATTAGTATCTCCATTTTACAGCTAGCTGGCTTTTGGAAAACAACCAACTCACAGAAAAATGACCTTATTTCTTCACTGGCACGCTTCTTTGTTTCTTGTGATGTTGTTGACCTTGGTCTCATGATGGTGTTACCAGGGCACCAGCATCTGCCGTGGGGGGGGGGGGGGGGATTGGCTGCCATGCCCGAGGCTGAGGTCACACTGAGTCTGTCAGTGTTTTTAAACTTCACTGGCTTGGTTGGTTGGATGGATGGTTGGTTGGTTGGATGGTTGGATGGTTGACTGGCTGGTTGGGCTTGGTGAAGAATGTCGTGTAGTGTGTAGCCACCCCTGGCATGGCACATCAAACACCACATGACCTGGTGTGTTCTGCCCTCTCCTGTGTTGTTCCCTGACTTCATTCGCACACTTGGTTCTCTCTTCATATTATGCAAGCTGTGATATTGGGCGGGGCTGGGGGACCCTCAGCACTGCAGCATTCATGTCAAACAACAACAAAAGTTTTTGTTATTATTTGTTGTTCTATTCCTTTCTGATTTTCTGTCTTTCTTTGATGAAGACTTTTGTCTTACATTGTTCTATTCAGTTTTTTTTTTTTTTTCTCGGGCCGGGGCGAATCACATGATGTGCCCCAAGCCAGGCAGCTTTTCCTTTGTGTGTGTGCGGGGGGGGGGGGGGACCCTTCGTCCAGTGGCGGGGGAGGTGGGTGGTTGGGGTAGACCAGCCTGTTATTTTACATTGATGGTCACATTACAAAGGACCAGATGAAAGATGGAAATATTTTGAATATGAGAAAATCTCTTTGATCACATGTAAGCCAGGCTCTGGACTTGTCCACCAACGCTGTGTTTCACCGAGTGACTTCCTGATGGGCGTTGGTCATTGCCCTGGAGTTGGAGTGGTCCAGAAAGCCAGTTTATTACGGGTGCCCGCTGGTCACCGTGAAGGTGGGCATTGGCTGTTTCAGGGTGCCAGATCGCTGGGCAGGTCCACAGAGTCCAAGATTGGCCTGTCCGGGGTTATTGTGTGGAGTGGTCAGTCTTGACCGGTAGTACATACGTTGCTCTTGTCCCTGGAAATGGTGGTAGCCCTCCTTCCCTCCCCCTCCCCTTCTGCGCATAAAACATCATCCTGACCAAATGCCGTGTCCTATACTTTGAAAAAGCTCCATAACACCGTGGCTAGAAGTTGAGGGCCAGCAGTATATCAACGTTGAGGGCTGTAACATAACACAATTGTACCCGAGTGGCCTAACTAATGTTCTCATAGCCGGAATGAATTCGTGACTGCGGAGGCTATTTTTGGTCCTGACCTCGTGCATGACCTCGCCTTCAGGGTCTGACCCCCTCCCTCACCCCTCTTTGCTTTTGCGCATGCTACTTTCAGTTGGGTCATTCACGGGGATGAATGGCCTACTCTTGTTTGATCTGTGAGGTCACAAGGAAGGTAAAATCAATATCTGCAGACAATGTGTAGCCGCTTACGCGAACCTCAGACGGGGCAAAGCTTGCGAGGGCTGCTTATAAGTACAGGCCATAGGTATTTCGGGCCTGGTATGTACATGTATGAGATCACCAGGCAAACGTTTGGGAATGAGGGTCAGCGGACTATGTCAACAGCGTGCGTTATCAGCAGTCATTGGGAGGGGCGGGGAGGATAGCAGAGGGGCTCTGTGTAGCCATGAACTAACACACTTGAGGCGAAAGGGAACCTCGGAAGTTTGTGGAAGACTTGATGTGTATCAGCTGAGGCACGGCCAGCACAACCACTCAGTATTGCCCTAAATCTCTGATTCGCTTGTTGTTGTTTTTTTCTTCTACCCAGCCCTTGTCCTGGCTGTGGGAGGAGTGGGTGGGGTTTTCGGGAGATCAGTGCGATAGAGTCACGTCAAAGGTGGCAGAAGCGGAAAGAAAGCCGGACCGATATGGCCTTGGACTTGTGGACTTTTCTAAGTTTGTAGTTTTTTCTTCAGCATACGTTTGATTAGAGTATTGACTAACTGTACAGTGCTTAGTACATGCCTGCAGAAAGGGTAGATGGAATCAAACGAGGGACCTTTAGACATGCGATCCCCACCCCTGCCGTATTGTCAGGATAGAGGACTGGTGTGAGGCACTAGTATAGGGACCAGGCTATCGCTATCGTATCAGATCAGGAACAGGTCACAGCTCTTTGTAACTCTATCTCTGTCTAATCTGGACTGACTGATCGGGGGGGGGGGGGGGTGTCGTAGTCCCATCCTCCGGCATGATTACCCCTAAAACAAAGATGTTTTTTCGTGTTCCAGGGATAGGGTTCTTGGACTGATCCCTGTGAAACCAGCCCGTACGTGTGGTGGTCAGTTGTTCTCACACATGTCTGCATCCCCTGGACTCCGACCCTAGAGCGACGCCCCTTACACTATCTGTCTGCCTGATGCTGGTACAGCAGTCTGGCTTTCCTTTAACTAGCTTTGCTTGCCTTTCACGTGGCTGAAGCAACCTGTGAAAATATTTCACAGAGGTCTCAATTTTTGTCCTGAGACAGAAGTGATAGTAGGCGTTACTGGCATTGCTTGATTCTCAGAAATGTCCTGTAGAGAGGCTGATGCGGCATGTGATATCTACTGCCCTGCACTGTGTAGTTTGGTGGGATCATCGACATTTGAAGTGATGATAACCTGTCATTTGACAAAGTCTATCGAGTCGTTAAGCGTGTGATCCCTGGACAAACTCTGCGTGCTGTAGTTGTAGTTTTGGTAGTTGTTGTTAGGATTAGAGCTGAAGGTGTTTGTGTGTTTGGGGGGGGGGGGGGGATTCCCTGAACTGGAAAATGTTTTGACCAGCCCCATTACTTGGCTTTGTCACTTCTTGTTATTCGGAGGACTGATTTTTTTGTTTGTTATATTTTTATAAATACACTTACGGTAGAAAGAGGACATGTTTCCTGCACCATGAATTTCGCGAAATTGTTCGTGATTCTCTTTCTACACAGTGCTTGTTTACCGCACTTTGTGCCGAGCAAAATCCAGTACACTGACACGCTGTAGTCGTGGAGGAGCCAGGACTGGTCAGGAACAGTGGCCATTAAGTCGTGGGGAGCTGTAGTTAGAATGGATGCAGAGCTGGTTGTTTGGCCGTGTTGGCACCTCAGACTATATGCAAAGTATAACTTGGGAAAAGAGGGGGGGGGGGGCTTGGTGTCTCTGATGGACTATACTGGTAATTAAAACGGGTCGGTTTGAGTGCACAATGTGCTGATGGTTCTAGCTCTAGCTTACTCTAAGTTCTGTCTAACTCACTTTCGTCTACCTAGCCATTTTGACGTATGTTTCGGCTTTTTCTTTCTCTGATCCATGACAAGATTTTACCCACAGGATTTTTCACTTTACAGCCTCTCTACAATTTACCTCATTGACTGCCTATTTTGTTTTCATGACCAGAAACTGTGTGGAAAAAAAAATGTGCAAGAAAAGACTATCAAGATCTCTTATATTTCATGTGTCTTGGCGAACTTTTTTGTTGTTGTTTGTTTTTAGTGTTGGCCCAGTTTGAAAGGATAGACAGGCTAGGTCTGGTGTGTACCTAGTCAGCCTCAGCAGCTCAGTCTGATCCCAGCATTTCCTTGCTCTTCACGGGCTTTTGTTCACTTTTAGCTTGAGTGTGGAATTTGGCAAAAAAAAACAACAACATTGTGAACCGTTAGAAATGTTGATCCATGTATTTTGATAAAACTACTGTTTGAAAGGTCAGAACAAATGGGCCATTTTTTTTTAGCCAGCTCTAGGTTGCTTCCCTTTGCCAAGTACAAGACGTATAGCACAAGCATTGTATAGAAAGAAACAATCACTTTTTTTTCTAGTTACTTGGAACAAGAGTCGGAGAAAATTGTAGAAAATTCATTATGTGATGACCATATGAAGGGTTTCAGGGCAAAACGCGACAAACGCCATTTTTGAAAATTTTGAGTTATACCCCTCAATACTGGAAATGGTGATAGTGCTATATGGTAAGGACTTTCCATTTCACCAAACGTGACTTATCCTTCCCGAATGTCTTTAGAAAATTATAGTTTTTAATGATAAATTACTAACTACTGGAGAACAAATTGTCATTTTTCTCAAAAGGGCGTATTTTGGATATGTCGCATTTTGCCCCGAAGCCCTGCATATTTTCTTGTATTGGTGATAATTTTGTTTCAGATTTCTTTGCTCCAACCTTTCAGATAATAAGAGAAAAAGGAATGTTTTTCCTCCTTCTTTACTGACTTTACAATAGGCCTGCATGTCCTTGTCTTGTCCTTCATGTGGTTGGCAAACTTGGCTGGCAAAATGCCTCCTCCTGCTCTGCACCTTCACTGAGTGATCAGCCTGTGACACAGATGAACGAAATATTTTATCAGACTGAACTTTATGGTTGGCAAATATTTGTTGACCCTTGCACATTGGTTGGAAATCAAAGCAAAAAGGTTATGATAATGATCTGACATATTTATGGATGACTGCTCACGGGTGACAGGTTTTCCCCACTGTAACAGGAACAGAGATTTTTTTTGCCTGTCATGAACTTGGTTATTTACCTACAGTTCTCTAATTTTTCAGATTTTTCATTTCTTTTTTTCTGTGCTGTCATTTCATTATATTATACAGGTATAAGTGTATTGTCTACAGAGATAGAATAGGAAACATTTGCTAGGGCTTTTTGTTTGTTTTGTTTTGGAACAGATTATTCATACTATAGTTGATTCACTCAAAACTTTACTGATATCCTTATTGAACTTAAGATATCTCTAGTAGTCAGTCGTTTTGAATGTGTAGATAGGAAATGATCCAAGCAAGGAATGCCTGTGCAGTGAGAGTTCGGAGGCCACCATGTATTGCTATGATTATGTTTTGCAAAGTGCGGCCATTTTGTTTTCACTGACAAGTACACGTACAAGTACTGCTGTTGTTATTTTGTTTAATTTGTGGTTGTTGTTGTTGTTGTTGTTTTCTGTTGCACTGTTTCCTCCACACCTCCCCAGGTGGTGACATCAAAATTGTGATTTGTGCATCGGACATTCTGTCCATTTCTCTCTGTGTTGTCAAGTGCTCTTTCGCTTTCTCCTTCTTTCTCTCCCGTAGTCATTCATACAAATTATATCCACCACTCCTATGTACATGGATGACAATGTATGATGCTGTATGATGTATTACTATTGGTTCATGCTTGATTGTACAGATATGCCTGTCTGGTGCTCTGCTCTTACAACTGTTGAAAGACATAGACAAAAAAAAAAAAAAAAAAGAAAGAAATTATCATTCACAGAGCCAATCTATCCTTGTTGTATATTCATTAATGCCATGTGTGGATACATTTATGTATACCTGTATACTGCTTGTAACACCAGATGATCCAGACTTTAGCGAGGGAGTGAAACAGGATATCTGTCCGTCCGTCTGTCTGTCTGTGTGTTTGTTGTGGACATGGCTGTGATCACTGGTTAGCGGGCCTGGGGATGGGAACTTAGCAATCACGTCTCTTCTTTTTGCCTTTAAGTTCTAAGCCTGTAACATACTAGATTAGAACACAGTCATATCTCCAGTCTCATTATAACTGCCCCATGTGGGGGGGGGGGGGGTTCTCCCTTGTATAGGACAGTAAGAAGCTTCAGTTATGAAATTCATTTCAAATTCTGACAGTGATGTCCTGTCGTTTGTCCGAGCGACCACACAAAGTTTCTTCAGCTGTAGTGTAAGGCAACACATGTATGTACTTGGTTTTTGATCCAGTGAAAACTATAAGCAGGCCAGTGATCTCAGCAATGAAGAGATAAATTAAACCAACAAGAATGAATTGAAGCTACTGAAACTTTGTCAAAGTTAACTGAGAATGTCCACAGCGGGACGGAAGGTCAGCGATGACATAATGTGTGTCCACATAGGGTTAAATCATCAGGCAACAGTTGTCCTGTCAACTCTCCCTGACCAATATCGCATCCAGTGTGCAGAAAAAATTAATGTCCTGTCGTTTCAAAGGGTTATGTTTTTGGTCATCACAATCCGGCCTCAGGCTGTGCTAACTTGTAGTCTACGAGACAAAACCTACATAATATAATTATACACATGTACACTGTTGCAATGTACCGTACGTCTCTGTGTGTGCCCTCCTATGAAAATGGCCGCCAGGTCTTCATTCTGTGTACGGGTACTGTGCGTGTTGTCCGGTGTCCTGTTAGGTAGGATATAGTTCTGGTCTATATCATTATCTCGAGCCAATAAGGCATTTTCTCACATCCCCCCCCCCCCCCAAAAAAAAACTGCTCTTGAATTATTCCTCAATAGGAGACAAGGCCCGGCAAGCTTTTTTTGTACGGTTTCAAAATATCTACTCCCGCTCGAGATCAGAGGCTTCCTTAGGCCGATGATTGCACACTTAGACTCACCATTGAATGATGTACCGCAATTCTAGATCGGTCACATGACCAAGGAACCATCTCTCACATGTGGCTTTGTTTATATGGTGCGAGTTGTCTCAATGCTCATCATTGGTCAAAACTTCCCTGTCATGGGCAGAACATGTACACAAATCAGCATGTGAGCGAAAATTCCTCAGTATGTGAGCGTTCTCGAAATATGGTACAGAACTTATTGTCTCAGTGGGAGAAGGTAAAAATATCACAGGTCACACTTTGCAAGGTCACCAATCAGCTGTGCCCCCCCCCCCCTCCCGGGGGTAATTGCTAAGTGTTGTAGTGACAGCAGAGAGCAACCCCCCCCCCCCCCACCCTACCCCACTCAAGCAGCTATAACGAGCACAGCATGGAGGGGGTGGGGGGAGGGGGGGGGGAGTTTGTAACAAAACTAGCGCTGTGCACTCACTCACTCATTCACTCTCTCTCTTTCTCTAGTTGTCTTAGTTGGTATTGTGTCATCACAATCAGTCAATAATCAATCAATCAGTCAGTCTTTTATGTTTTCTTGTGCTTTTTCAGAAATTTATTCGCCGCTATTTTTCTTTCTCTCCCCCTATCTCTCTCTCATTCTCTCTTTCCAGATAGAAAGATGGAACTTTTCAAGTTCGCTAATGTTTAATTAAAACTCTATTTTTTCTTTTTGTGTTTGATATATACATGTATATATATAATAGATATATATATATAGATATTAATATATATACATATACACTAAATCTGCGTATTCCCTTGTGTCCTGTCGCAGTGTTCAAGTGATTTGTTAGATTTTTGTCTCTACTATGATTTTGTTGTTTAAGTTGGAACAATAATGTTGTTATCTTTGCAAAAAAAAATCGTACTTTTATTCTCTCAGACTATGTGATGGCTTGTATGTGACTTTTAACATTTATTTCTGACATGGTCATAACATATTATATCTAAACAAAAAAACAAAAACTGGTTTTCAGAAAATGGTCCTTTATGGATACTTCAAAAACAAAAGCTGTTAAAATTGCTAAAAAAAAAAAAAAAAAAAGAAGAAAATTATGAAATGTAAAAAAAAAAAAAAAAGAATAATAAAATAAATATTAAAAAAAAATAAAATAAAAATATAAAAATGAAATTTGAGACTTGTTCGGTGTTGTGATTGAAAGAAAGAGTGAATTTATCTTGTTCATTAATCGATCTGTCTATCAGTCCATTCATCTATTCGGTTTTCCTTCTTTCAGTTCATCCATCCATTCATATTACCCCACGCATCTATCCATCTATCAACATACAGATCCATTGACTATCCATCTATCCATCTGTCCATCTAGCCATCCACTTATCCATCCATCTATTTATCCATCTATCCAGCCATCCATCCACCCAACAGCCCACCCGTTAATCCAACCATTCATTCATCCATCCATCCACCCACCCAACAACCCACCTATTCATCCATCCAGCCAGCCAGCCAGCTAGCCAGCCATCCATCCAACATCCCATCCACTCACCCACCCATCCATCCATTCACCCACTCATCCATCCACCCATCCAGAGTTTGCCATGTGAATATGGTATGGCAGAGTACGTGCCATACCTAAGAAAACAAAACAAAAGCACCAACCTAGCACTGTTTACATGTCTGCCTCACATCTGCAGCCCACCTCTACCTTTTGTGACACAAAATGTGAATAATACAGACTGCAAGAAAATGGCCCAGTGGTGACACCGGTGACGTCAAACTACTCCATTGAAATCCAAACGGGACCCGATTTGCCCGTGAGAACAGACGCACTTACCAAGCCACCGAGTCAACGGCTATTGGTTGGATGATGTTCTAGAGGTCAACTGAACCGTGACCTCGGGGATTCACCTCAGTGCCGTGTGCAAAATGCTTATGTCATTTATTTCCGAACGCAAAGTTGCCCAGCTGAGAAAGCAGGAGAGGTATAGTTTATTTTATGATACTGTAATTAATATTATACATAACATTTGTTTTTACTGGATCTGAATCGTCCATAGAGAGAAACTTGACTATATCACGTGGTACAATGTATGTATAAAATTGCATAGTACACACACTGGTAAACAATGGAATAGAATATTGGGTCTTTACAACGGGAGATCGTTGTGACCAGCTCTATTAGTTCCCTTTGCCAGACAAAAGAGGTGTTGAACAAGCAGTGTAAAGAGGAAAAAAATCCGTGTTTATTTGTTTGTTTGGTTGGGGTTTAACGGCACATCAGCACGATCACAGCTATATTGTGTCAAACACTGTAAGATACGTTTACACGTTAAGAAGAAGAGAGGAAAGAAAGCGGGACAGAAGACAGGAGCAGGGAGAGAGAGAAGAGATGTCACCTCTGGAACGTTGAGGATGGCATTCCATAGGAGACGTCTCACCCACGGCGGGTTTTCACCATCTGCAGGTGGGTGCAAAGGACCTACATATACCCCGGATCCCACGGGGGAAAAATCCTGTATTTCCTGTCATTGGAAAGACTGATTAAAAAAAAAAAAAAGAAGATAAATTACATGTACAAAACAAGACACAGAAAACATTTTCTTTACCATGTTTTGGGGGAATTTTTCATGACGTGTATTTCAAGCAAAGAGCACAGAATGGTGTGATTTTGTTTTTCTTTACACTGCTTGTTCAGCCCCTTTTGTGTCTGGCAAAAGGGAAGTAACTGGGCTGGTCACCACGATCTCCTATTGAGATAGAGTCACGCACATTGAACCTACCTCTGTCTCTCTTCTTGGTCCATGAGGTATTTGGAAATCGCTCACATGACCGAGGAAAATTATCAATAAATTTGTTCCGACCAAGCGAACGGCTGGAAATCCCCGTCTAATTTCAGTTGAGGGTACAAACACTCCAAACTGTTCACTGTCATTGACATAGAAAAACATTTTTTAAAAATGCACGGGACCGGTGACAATTGTTTTGAGATCTTGTGGTGGAGCGGTAACACACATCAGTGATTGTTCTATTTTTAGCAGGAGGTACAAACACTCTGCCGGGGATTTCCAGGTCTGTGCTTAGTCGAATATGAACTATTGTCAATATCTCTGAAAGCTCATTATTGGCCAAGAGTTGCTTTCATGCGCAGAGCATGTACACAAATCAGCGTGTGAGCGAAAATCTCTCGATCATGTGATCGATCTCGAAGTGCCTCATTAGATTTTGTTGTTACACCAATGGTGCTGTGTCATGATGACCCAAAGTTATGTATAATAAATTTGTTCAAAATGCAACGGCTTCCATTCTGTAAGCAAAGAGGACAAATACTGATGTCCCGTGAAATCTCACACTATGGAACAAATTTTAATGAAGCGTTTGTAATCACTCTATCAATGGAGTGAGAGTCAGAACGTGGTCTTTTGACGAATACTAATGATGATGATGATCGTCCTTCGCTAGCGAAGATGACCATGTCCTCTGATCGGGGGGAGGGGGGGGGGAGGTGGGTTGAGGTTGGTACGGAGATGGCTGATGAGGCCGATCTTGGCACGAAAGAGTCTGTTGCTGTGGGGGCAGAAAATATTGAGCGATGGGAGGTGGAGCTTGTGCGATCTTTCCTTTTCTGACGCCTTATTCTGACGAATAATAATAATAATAATAATACACGTAATATAAATAGAACAGGCCTCGGTCGGTCAGCGTTGAACCCGGCAGATGTATCCGCTCTGGTTGTCCACTCGGCTGGAGCAGCGTCGTCTGTGGCTGTGGAGGCCGATGTGAGAATAGCCAGTTTCTGTAACAAAACTCACATCTATAGGTGGTCGTTGGTCTGTTGGGGTACAGCGCTCCTGTCTGCGTGGATTGTAAAAGTAGGCCTAATGTCTTTTAATGTAAGCTTGTCACTAACCTGTCCTGATCGGGAACAAAAGAAAGCATTTCCAGGTCTGTACAAAAGTGAGTTGAACTTGGCCGATCTTATTCATCCTTAATATCAATATTTACTGAGATCTCATAAGACAGCACAGATCTCACGAGACAGCACAGATGGCATGAGACAGCATAGATCGCACGAGGCAGCACAGATCTCACGAGACAGCACAGATCGCACGAGACAGCACAGATCTCACGAGACTGCATAGATCGCACGAGACAGCACAGATCGCACAAGACAGCATAGATCGCACAAGAGAGCACAGATCTCACGAGACAGCACATATCTCACGAGACTGCATAGATCGCACGAGACAGCACAGATCGCACAAGACAGCATAGATCGCACAAGAGAGCACAGATCTCACGAGACAGCACATATCTCACGAGACTGCATAGATCACACGAGACAGCACAGATCTCACGAGACAACACGGATCGCATAAGACACTCTGACGGGAAAACGCAGTGAAAAGAAACGGACCATCTTTGTTAAACACGGACGGAGTAAAGAGACCTCTCAAAACAATCCAGCAGTGCTGACTTCTAGCTAGCACAGATATTCAACTACCTGATTTAGGACGAAACCACAGTATAGAGACCTTTTGCCTGTTACAGCTTTCTTTGCGGACAAAGACGATTTTTTATTATTATGATTTTATCTTTTCTGATTAAAACTACTTCATGTTTTCTTAATCCTACAGCAAGGGTTTAACATGGAAAAATAGAATGCGAAACATTTCCTCCTTTTTTTTCATGTAAATCTGTTCATGATAAAATAACAACAATAGACAGATATAATAATAATAATAATAATAATAATCCCCGTCGGCATCCGTTCGTCTCGAGAACGATGGTGTAGCGCTAAGACTGAGGATGGCATGTTCTAGAGTGGCTGCGGAGCTCCACCCTAGAGTGGCAATCTCGCGGACAGTTGTTGCAAATAAAGGGGATTGACACTGCCACAGAGGCTGCCCTTGCCTTTCTCCTTGCCCTTTTGTCTGGGAGTTGGTTGTTTCTGGTGGTTTCTGCCCTCTTCACTCCCTCACTGACAGTGGCTCTCTAGAATTGGCTGTTGTCGGCAGAGCATTTCCAGGTGTTGGGGTCAATGTCGGCTGCCTTCATGTCCTTGAACCGGAGCTGCGGTCTTCCTGGAGTGTGGGACGGGAACCCTCGCGCAGCTCCCCATGCAGCATGTCCTTTGGGATGCGCCCGTCGTGCATGCGGCCTACGTGGCCGGTATATGTAGTTCAAGACTCGCTTCCCTACAGCAAAGTACTGAGTACGCAGGCCTGGTAGGCGCATATTAATAATAACAATAATAATAATAATAATAATAATAATAGTAATAATAATAATAACAGTTTCGCTACAGTTTGAAGAGACAAAAATACGTGCAATTACATTGTACTGAGTGGTGCAAACGTAAGTTGACAAATGCCATGAAAACGTTTATTTCAATGCCAACATACGGAGACAACTACAGTATAACTATTCAGTCACATGACTCGATGGTAATCAACAGCTGGTGGTGCTGGCCACATAACAATAGTAAGTCACGATAGAGACTGACTATTGTCTTATGCAAGAATTTGTCGACAGTAAGTCCTTTTATATAGACATCAAATGGAATACATGTACATGTTTTTATGACAACGGCCAACCTATTTTTGCACCAGCCTGTATGTTTTCCATCCGTGACTTACCAAGTCCTGGGTGTCCCTGTCTGTTTGTTTGTTTGTTTGTGTTGGGGTTTAATGACACATCAGCACGATCACGGCTATATTGTGTCAATCACGGAAAGATACGTTTACGTGTCAAGAAGAAGAGAGGAAAGAAGACGGGATAGAAAACAGGAACAAGGAGAGAGAGAACAGATGTCACCCCTGGAACGTCGAGATGGCATTTCATGGGAGACATCCCACAGATAGCTTTGCTTTCACCGCCTGCAGGTGGAGCAAAGAACCTACTTATATTCCCTGGGCTCCCGCGGGGGGGGGGTGTGTCCGTCTGACCCCTCCTCGCTATTATCTAATCTACTTCCGGAAAAGTACGCTCGGCAGCAGATTGAGATCTTGGTGCACACCTGGTTGACTTTCAATGGATGAGGACAAGCGTGTCACTTCATAACAATGGACAGAAAGCAAGTTGTATGAGATGTTATTTCAATTTGTATCCTCAATCAAGCTGTTTTTCTTTTTTTTTTTTTTCTGTTAAGTTTTCGTGACAAGACAAGGAAATGCTTCTTTGTTTTTCTTTAAATCTATTCATCATTTTTATTATTATTATTTTTATTATTATTATTATTGTTATCATTATTATTATTATTATTATTTTAAGTAACGTCATCCAGAGATGAATGCTGATTTGCAAAACACAATCAGGGTCCTCGAAATGAAATCACGCAGAACTTTTGAAATATCTTTTTGCTCAGAGACCGAGTCACAAACGAAGAGATCCGCAGTAGGATCAAGGCGGCCATTGGACCACAGGATGACCCTTTCTCTATTGCTAAGGACAGAAAACTAAGCTGATGCGGTCATATGACAAGGTCATCGTGACTTGCCAAAACCATCATACACGGTCTTGTGCCAGGTGGGAGGAGACGAGGAAGAGACGAGGAAAGTTTGAGAGAAAAACATCACAGAGTGGACAAACCTGTCTCTCGCTAAATCTCGCTGAGAAAGACAGGAGACAGGAACGAATTGAAAGGAGTGAGGTATTTCCAGATCGGTCATATGGGCGAGAGATTTTGGCTCATATGCTGATTTGTGTACTTTCTCTGCACGGAACAGACAACTCTTGGCACATTACGAGCATTCAGACCTGTCCAAACCTTGTAAACAAACCCAGGTGTGAGCGATGATCTCATGATCATGTGACCTATCTCGAAATACATATATTCAACTGTCAAAACATATGTGATATTCCTACTGCTCTCACTCACTCACTCACTCACTCACTCACTCACTCACTCACTCACTCACTCACTCACTCACTCACTCACTCACTCACCCACTCACTCATTCACTCACTCATTCACTCATTCACTCACTCACTCACTCACTCATCCAGCGGTGCAGAAGTTCAAGTTATGTACACAAGCAGCATACAGCGCATCCCTGCTGGCAAATAGATGTATGTGGACCACAGAATCACAGCAGGGGTCAAAATGGCTGGGAAACTAGGGCATTATTCAATATCTATGAGAGCGGGGGAGGGGGGCTGGGGGTGGGGGGGGTGGAGGGGATGAGGTATGAAATCCTACGGAGATTAACTTAGATTGTATGTAGATCTGAGAAAGGAGGTCGGAAGATAGAGAGAGGATTTGAGGAAAGAAAGAGAGAGAGAGAGTGCAATGAACAACAGTGGACAATGGAAAAACCAAGAAAGTAAGCGATATAAACACTACGAGCAAATATGCGAGATTTAGAAAGTAAACGATCAAATTTCAAAAAGATCAAATTAATGTCAGTCCTGCTAAGGTCTAGAGAAACAGAATGTTGATATGGCCAGACCCCATTTTCTTTCTTCAGATTTCAGAAAGGACAATATTAGACCATACGTGATATTGCATTATAAATGATAAGGACATGTACATGTATATAGGAAGGCTGCATACCACATAAAACCATATTTCTAGGAGTAGTCAAATACAACATAGAATGAGCTAGTGGTTTACTCGATAGACAACCAACGATTAATGGAGATTGCCCTGTAAATTCGGCTTTTATGAAGACCGCAACGTAAATTCTGCTTTCGTGAAGACTACCATGTAAATTCGGCTTTTATGACGATTGTCCTGTAAATTCGGCTTTGATGAAGATTGCCCTGTAAATTCGGCTTTTGTGAAGATTGTCCTGTAAATTCGGCTTTGATGAAGATTGCCCTGTAAATTCGGCTTTTATGAAGACTACAATGTAAATTCGGCTTTTATGAAGACTGCAATGTAAATTCGGCTTTTAGAGGAGATTGTCCTGTGGATTCGGATTTTTGTGGAGAATGTCGTGTAAAGGTTGTTGTTGTTGTTGTTGTTGTTGTTGCTATTGTTGTTTTCATTGTTGTTCTTATTGGTTGTTTTCCGTATCGCACAATGCCTGTCAAAACATTGCGGCCTGGAAAAAAAAAGAAAAAAAATATTTTAACAGAATGAAAAACTTCACGAATTTTGTTTTAGGTTTCACCTTTCAGATTTAGTTTTCGCTCTTAGCACTCGAAAGCACCGAAGCAACATTAGTAGAGAAACTAAAGTGAACATTGTGTCTCATTGGCAGATGAGAGTCTGCCGATCTCTGGCACAGAATCAGCAAGTCAAGTTATTCACAAAAATCTAAAGGTCGAGCTGACCTCCATCAGCGGGGATTTTCCTGTATTGACTCGCTCGTTTCCGGAAGGCAGCGCGTGCTATCCTGACTCCAGCCTCTGTTTCCTCGGGCCGACCCTTCCCCAACCTCCCCCCGCTTGCTACCAGCTGAGCTTGAGTAAATATTGACACTCTCGAAAAAAAAAATAATAAAGAAAAAAAAACTAAGAAAGACTGAAAGAAAAAGGCGCACCGCAATGTGAAAAGCGGTGCAAAAACTATGCAAAAAGGTGCCGAGAGGTGCAGAACAGTGCATGATATGATGATGCCACCATTTGATGCGTGTACAATTCCTCACCGTGGCTTGAGCACACACACACTTCATCTGGCGGTATATCAGACGGCAACGCCTTCGCTTTGACTTTCAGTCATAGGATAAACTACATATATGTACCGGCCTCCTCATCTCAGTGGGACGCAAAAGACCATCACACATTCATACTTATGACACACACTTTTTCAAGACAGACAAAAAAAAAAAAAAAAACGAAGACAGGTAAAAACAAGAAGTTGAATTGAACGGAGAACAAAAAGAAGAGGAAGGAGAAGAAATGTCGATGTTTGGTTGAGGTAAATGGTTGCCCTTTTACAGCGAGACGAATGTTAGTCTGTCACATACATTTTTTTCCCTTAAAGATTGGTGTGGTGGGGGGGGGGGGGGGGGGGGGGGGGGGGGGGGGGGGGGGGGGGGGGGGGGGGGGGGGGGGGGGGGGG
>JBCEWB010000015.1:19367-29833 GCA_039654565.1 Peronia peronii | reverse complement strand
ACAATGTTGTGCCAACTGAGCTACCCTCTAATCTATGGGAAAATGAGCCAAAATACAAAAACGTTTGAGAGTTAATGTCTCAGAGCCCCACTCTGGCTCAGTCAACGTATATTCTGACCCAACATCATGATATTTGTCACCTTCAGCCTCCTCATCCAGCAAAATACCCATACATGTGTTTAGATCAAAAAGGGATATGTGACAGCATTTCTCAGACATTTTGGTGTGATTGCAGACAATGCCTGCTAAACAACCATTTACGTTGTGACTTCAACTGTATGCAGCGGTCAACTGTAGTCACAGTAGTAGAGAAACAAAAAAAAAAAAAAAAAAAAACATGTATTTTACATTGCTGAATCCAAATTCAACCAGTACTTGTGGCTACTTCTCCGTATAGGATCATTGTAGAGGTATGTCTATCATGACGCATATGGTACGCTTATAGGGACTGGGAAACCGTGGTATCAATTTCATGCTGTATCTGGTATGTCATGCCATTGCAACTTAAATACTTTCATGATTACCAGATACGTCATACAGTGGACAACGGGGTTGCAAACAACAGAAAAAAACAATACAAATTCCCAAATAGCAGTCTGCCAATATAAAATTTTGAAATTTTTTCCAACCCAACTCTAACAGAGTTTAATTTTGACTAGATTACTTGACGGTTACCTTACGGCTGGGACTATCAGGCAACCTGATAAGAGGCAACTTGAAGACAATGGGAGAAACAACATGTACAGCTGTGTGCTACACGAAGAGAAATGGATGATCCTTTGACTAGTAGTTGTCCTCAAATTGCTGATTCTGATCACATGAAAGAGTTGAAACAACAATTCTGTCAGACTCCAGTGACTGTGGGAGAGGGGCTAAGCTAACAGATAACAACTCACTGAGCCTGGCCTGCAGGGCCTCACTGTGGTGCTGGTGGGCATCTCCTCCACTGCCCTGGTTCTGATGCTGCTGGTGCTGCTGACGCTGCTCGTTGTTCTGCCCGCCCGCGTCACAAAGGTGAATGCCAGACTCCCCAGAGTTCTGCAGGTAGTCACCACACTTGAAACACAGGTACCTCACCTGCACAGAAATCATACCAAAATGTGACACCTCTGATCTATTACAATCACTGATGAACCCCCCCCCCTTCAACACACACACCGAGCTTGAACCTCTGTAGTCTGACGTGACTCTGACACAGGAAGAATGCCAGTGGCTCTGCTATAAAACTCAGACACATTTTCAGAGTCAGCCAACTGGTGGATACATCACCTTATTTCACAATATGACTGGAAAGCAAAGTGCGAACAATGAACAAGCCTATATATAATGTTTTATGTTCAAGCACAATCAACATGTCATTTGTGGTGGGAGTAGGCCAAGAGCACAGGGTTAATCACACAGATGGCAGTTCACAGCTCAGGCTCATCTGTTCTGTGTCTGTCATGTCTTTGGTCAAATGCATCCATTATTCCAGTTAACTTAAATCTACCACCAAAGTTGGCACAAATTGGCACCAAGACAATAAATCACAAATTCTCAGCCCGATTCCCTCCCTGAATTTGAAATACATTCCCTCCTATTCAATGATTATTATTATCAGTCCTGATCTATAAATAATGTCACCTGTACAATCCACTAAATACCCTCTCTTGGTTCATCTTTGCCACAGATTCTCCTACACCAGACCGTACTGTTTGAAACCATGCTGGGTAATTCAGAGACATGAGATCTGGATCTAGACTTTTGAGAAGTTTGTACAAAGTAATAACAATACCAAGGTCTAACTCAAGGATTCTTTTGGCAGATAAAAACACAGCACATGGAGCTTTTCTACAACAGCCTAGGTCTTTCTTTAATCAAGTACTCACACACACACAACTTTTCAAGACAAAAATGAGAACAAGGTAACAAATGATCATGAAAGATCAGGACCAACGTTCTTTAAAAACAACAACAAAAAAAATGTGATGAGCTCTAGAAATGGTGATGAGGTCAGACTACATGGAACCTGACACTCAGACTCAAGCAATCAAGCCATGATCCTCTTGACACTGTAACACATTCACACTCCCAGATGTCAAACTTTTTCATGAAGAAAAGTAGAAAATTTCACATGTCAGTTTGTGTCTGGTTGCTAGGATACTGTCCTGTTAACTCTAATTACACAGGATACAAAAAAACTCAGCTTACTCTGCTGACAGAATTTTGTAGTGATGGGTTGGTGATAATTTACTGGAAAAAAGTGTCTATCCACTATTGCTAAGCCTGTGTGCCGTCCACAAGCGGGGCAGATACAAAACTGTGACTGAGCGGGCGAGCTGGCGGACGAGCCCAGTCGTGTATTATACTTAGATCTATAAGGTAGCCAAGCGGCTCGCTGTGCTAGGGTAGATCCAACTCAAGAACAAAATTAAATTGCAAGTTGCTGCCCATATGAAAACGAGTAAAATCCAGTTTATAACCAGTTATTATGAAGAGGGCAATTTGAAAATCCAGTTTATCAAAATCCAGGTCGATGCCCAGCACTACTATCTACGCATTTCTCCTGTCGTCACTTTTCTTTTTTAAAAATAAAACGAAATAAATGTTCCTTGTCTAGATATAAATTATATCTAATTGACCTCAGAAACAAGTCCCCGCTTGCAGCAATCTTTTATGAGACCACTACTATATCCTTTGTTTTTGTCACCAGGATTGAAATGTGGATTTTAAATGTATCTGACTGCAATTTATCAGGTGAGGGGAACTAAGCACTTTGAACTTTGACTACTACTTGATCTTCAAAACTTGTCAATCCATCGCCTGGCTCTCAACAAGAACATGCACGTTAAATCAGTATTTCTGTTTTCATATTCATCGAGTCAAACATAATAGGTTGCACTTGAAAAAAAATTCAAAGTATGAGATGCGACATGATGAAATCAGGCTCTCGTCAAATTTCTAATATATGAAGTTATTGTATCACTAGGAAGAGTATTCATTTCTCTATCTGTGTGTGAAAGAATTTGTGTTCTACCATAAGTTTTCGCAGGTGAAGCTGATGAGGGTACTTGTAGCTGCAGCTGAAGTTAGTGAGAAAATGGCCCATCACTTTTGTCAATCCTTACTAATCCTTATTAGACCATGCCACTAAATTACAATTTTTGGTCTTTTACTCAATCTATTTCAGCAAATTTAACTCTGAAATGCATTTTTAGATTGATTTAGAAGGGTTTGGTGAAAAAAAAAAAAAATGCATTAAAAATTCATTCACTGTTGAAAAACACATTTCTTCATTCACCTCAGTTTGATGAGCATCAGACTTCATCGTGTCACGTCTCATATGTTTTCAAAAACACAATAAGCTATTGGGTTCAGCAAATGTCGGACAGGCAACCAAAAATAAGAAAGTCAGTGATGCTCACTGTGCCCAAGCCAATCTCCCTCTCTGTCCATGTGGTCGGACTCCATACATCTCTCCCTAAACATTGCTGCATGTTTGACTGACATCTAGTTTGAGCCATTAAGATACTCACCTCCTGGTCGTTGTTCTGCTGTCGGTGGTTGTTGCGGGCGTGGACAGCCAGCATTCTATTGTTTCTTCCTGCTCCTCCGCCCCCCCCATTTCTACCCTGGTGATGACGGTTGTTGTGCCTGCAAACACAGAAATATCAACCTGACACAAACTCAACCACTCAACACCATCATCTACATCTACACAACTCCTGGAGAGTCAAAGTCAGCAATGTCTCACATCTTTCTGTGATCACCTGGTTTCCCAGGTTCATCTCACTCAAGTGATCAATCTACATCTGCTAACTGTCATGAACAAACTAATGTGATGGTGACAGGCATGTCAAACTGTTTTCACAAAAAAGTCAGAACCCCCCCCCCCCCATTTTATCACGGCGGTCTGGTGCTGTCTGGTTGCACAAGACTAAGAGTAAGACACTTTTTAAAAAATCTAGGGTTTGCATGCTATAAGTTTTCATTGTTTTGAGAGAAGTCTGCAAGTTTTCAAAAGACCCTGGGATGGGACTATAAAATTACACAACTAGTGGAAATTCCAGAACTAAAAAGATCCCACAGACAGTGTCCTCATCATAATCATCAAGCATAATTAGACTAGATTTATTCCCCAGATCTAGATCGCAAACAGCTGCCCTCTTTTACTTGTCTTTCTAAGATCATGGGCACATTATTTGTTGTTGCCAGTACTCTGTGCTGATTTTCCATCAACAACTCTCACGAGAACACTTGACTGCATCTTGTCAGGTGTGAGGAATTAAGTGCTATGAACTTCGATCTTGATCTTCTAACAGCCACTGAACAACAGTCCGACTACAGTCCAAGGTATGAGGATAACTCTTGCCTACTTCCGGTTCCACTGTCATCGTGCATGATTTGTATCGCAAATTATTATAAAACCGCGATTGCCTTGTGGATTCAGTAGAAGTCGGCAGTTAATCAGCCAAAGGAAGGAAAGTCGGCAACGACCAAAAAGTCGGAATTCCGACTAACACCGGAAGTTTGACATTCCTGTGGTGAATCCAATAGCTGTAAGTCTGTGGCAAATTGATCCATTGTCTTCTTTCCCCTTTCTCACATTTAAAAAAAAAAAAAAAAAAAAGATTTTGTAGATCATAATTCTCTCTCTAAGTCTATCCTGATCCTGAACTGGCTATGTCAGAACCTCCACTAGTCATATTACCGACTGCTGTAATCTATGGTTGGACCTCTGGAGACAAAATTGAAATATTTATATCTGCTTCTTTTCCAAATGGACACAGAACACATCAGGTCACACTCAGTGATTTACAGAAGCAACAAGGTTACATCTTTGCACATCTTCTTAAGCTGCCATGTCCTCCCCAAGGCATTTTTTCACATATGACTTTCTATTTTATACTCTCCTAGAACATTCCCACTGCACCATGGATGCTTATTTATCACCAAAGAAATGGTCATACACTGCACGAATACATGCCCCACTTGTAGCACAATCTGCTGTTTCAACTGCTTTAATTTTATCTCACGATGTAGAATTCATGCTGACATACCACCTACACACCTACACACACACAAACTCACACAGAGGACAGCACAATTGTAATGGCCCTGATATCCACAAGATGGTAAAAATCCTACACAGTCCATGTTGACAAACAATCCACACAAACATGAGAGCACCAACCTGTTGTAGTTGCCCTGGTTGCCCCATGGTATAATACCAAAGCCATCAAACTGCTGCTGGTTGGCCCCCGGTCCAGGCCCAGGACCACCAATGAAAGGACCTCTCAACCATTGTGGGGACGGCCCTTGGATCTGCGGGTTGGGAAAATTGCCCATCTGTGGTGGTGGTGGCGGCACGCGGCGGTCGTAGAACAGGGGCCCGCCCTGAGACCAGTGAGGGCGCCCATGGTCGTACAAAAACACCTGGCGAGCACCTTGGTTTGGCATGTTCATAATGCCTGCGGAAAAAAATTAATTTGACAATAAATTTTGTGTGATATATCATAGCCATAAAGACAGGTCTGATCTGACAGTCTACATACCATGTTAACAATCTCCATCTGTCATTTACGTGAGCGTTTTTTAGTCTGCCAGAAGATCTCACCTACTTTCAACACCTGAAAGACTCATTCCAAATATCAAATAAAACAAGAATCACATCTGCAAAAATCCAGTTTAGAACGGCAAGCATGAATGAGCACTGGAAACAAGATAAACAGAGAGTGAGAGAGAGACAGAGAGGGAAAGAAGGGAACATGTAAAGATATCAAGAGGACGATGAGAGGACGGTTCAAAATAGTTACTGTCTACTACGTTTGCTGTTTTGTACTCAGCTCAGTGCTTGGTATAAAGTTCATAATTTTAGTAAGTACTTTCTCTGAACAATTTGAGAACTTTAGTCAGTGGAAGAGTATCAGGAATTCAGCTGATCTATCACTTGAGATTATCCCAATCAAGTACCAGTAACAGGACACTTGTGTTACATACAATCATCCTAATCTCAAATCAAATTACTCCAGCAAGCGGGAAACAAATAAGGCTGTTTTTGACTCGGGCAGAAATGAGACAGCATCTGACAGTATGTCTGCTTTCTACAAATTATAGACTGACTAATAGGTAAATACACGTAGATCAAGTTGAAAAAAAATTTATTTTTTTTTTAAGTTACTGATGGCCCAAATAAACTGACAAAAATATCATAATAAATGTCAGAGGTGACGTGACAGCTGCTAGTCTGTCAGTGAGGAAAAGGCTCAGAGGATAAAGTCTGTAGAAGTGCAATACATTTTCTTTTGGCTTGATGTTCAATTTTCTCATTGTGGGTTACCTGAACCGTTGTGGGGCGGGAGGAGGGATTTTCAGCAAACATTTCCTACCTGGCCAAAGTTGTTTGAGACTTTTTTGTTACAACCCTGACAGCTAGAGTAAGAGGACTATCCCTGGACATGTTTGGTGTGCAATTCTCTCTCCAACCATAATCAGATGGTACGTCTGGTGGTCCAGTATCATACTGACATTGGCTTCAATTTGTCAACAATTAGTCAATAAGTTTCAGTGGTTCTAAGTAGTGTAATATCAATAGCAATCTTGACAATGGCCAAGCTTCTCCATTTCATCAGACTTTGAGGCAAGATTTAATGAGGAGTGTGTGTGTGTGTGTGGGGGGGGGGGTATAAGGTATTTATAACTGCAAATTTTACATGAAGACATATTTGCACAGAAACCTGCTAAAACAATTTTATAAATCGTCACCCCAGAATTAAACTATCCTAACTACAACACTTTCATGTTGTTATAATATAGGACAATTTAATCCTGGGGGGACGAAATCTTGAAACAAATCAATCTCTCACCACTCTTTGTTTCATGCCTACCTCACCATTGACAACAACAACACCCCAATTTGATGTCTGTTTTTGAGCAAGGCCTAGAAAAGTTTCTATGACAATACCGTCCAACTCTGTCCAGTCACTGTGCTGTGTTATACCCTTATCTTACTTATACACACTGGGGATTATGTTCCTGCCTGATTCCTGGAGTGGAGCAGACCCCAGCCAAGCCCCAAGCCTGCACCTACAGGATCTGTATGTCAATGAGGGAATCAAAGCCGCCCTATACTTGTTCACTCAGGCGTGCAATCTGACAGAGCTGCTTGACTGGCTAAGCATGGCTAAGGAGGTTATAAAGTTAGAAATCAGGTCACCATCTGATAACTGTTCAATATCTGCCTGGACAACAACTCACATACAAGATGCACTTCAGTTGGGGAGGGGGGGGGGGAGCACATTGGATCAAAAACAAAGCTTTTTTTCTATCAGAGGAAGTCATCCGTATTTTAAGTAACCCACTAAAGTCAGGTTTGAGTACTTTTTTCACCAGAGAGTAAAAACTGGTGTCAAATTATAAACAGGGGCTTTTACGTGGGATCTTTGCAGATTTTTTCCTCCTGCATTTCTATTGGTTATTTTGACTCAAGATGGTGTCACAGTACATGTTTTTTGATGTAATTAGTGCAAAATGCAAAGCTGAAATATTTATGCAGACAACAGGTTGAAAAGTCCAGGATCAGCTACAAACTTACAATACAACAGCTAAAAAATCTGTTTTCCTGCTAAGTTTGGAAGTCTAACATCCCTACGCATACCTCCTCTCCCCCTTTTTTTCTCTTTAGTTGTCTATATAAATATCATTCTTCATTTACACTTCCTCTATGCCAAGTGTGATGCCTCACTGGCTTAGTTCTTTATTTCTGTGTATAAACGTGAGAGTTAGGGATGGTATCAGTACCTTATTAAACCTTATCAAATCAGGAAGCCTTTTACATCAACCTAGCGGTCATCAGTGTATTATATATGTGACGATATACAAAAGAAATCTAACTTCCAAGATACTGGGACTTTACAAAAGGATACTTTTGTGATTCAAATTTTTGCCGCCTCGATTTCATCTTTATCAACGGGTGACAGATCTATTTTCTAACCATGCAGGAATTTTCTACCAAAACAATTAAAAGCTTACTCTTTGACTTCACCCTGTGTAATAGGTGCTGCTGCAACATGCTCAAGGGCTTGCTAACCAATCAACAGCTGAGTATGAAAAGATTGCGTACAGCAGGAAACTGAAGACACACTGTGCAGTCATAGTTGTTGTTGTGTTGGAATTTAACGGCACATCAGCATGATGATGGCTATATTGTGCCTAACACAGTGGATATATTTACATGTTAAAAGGCTGATCAAAGTATATAGTTCATATCTGATGAAGCAAAAACCTGGAAATCCCCCGCGGCGTGTTTGCACCCATGCTAAAAACAGAACACTTACTGATGTTTGCTACCGCTCCACCATGAAATACAAGAACAACTGTCACTGGTCCTGTGCCTTTTTTATGTGTTTTTCTGTGTCAGTAGTAGTGAACAGTTTAGAGTGTTGTACTCTCTACTTAAATAACACAGGAATATCCAGCTTTTCTCTTGGTCGGAGCAAATATCTATTACTATTCTCAACAGAAAATATTTAAGAAAAGCACACATAATAAAGACCAAGCCACACTTGAAGTTCTGGATACTTGGTCTCCCAATGGTGTTTTCTTTAACTTCCAATCTTTTTTTTTTTAAATCCTCCATCACCAGAAATTCAAGTAGGTCAAAATTATAGCAAAAATATTTTAAAGCATGTGATAAAAATCTGTAGTACGGTGTTGAGCACGGGCCCAAAATTCCATCACTTAGAGCCCTGAGAAATAATATTCATATAAAAATTCAGTTCGATACACAATAAAGCAGAAAATGAGGGCAGATTAAAGTTCATATCAGTTTTCCTGGCAAATCTTAATACAGTAGTGGTCTCCACCAAGGAGCCCAGTCACTAGGCGGCGAAAAAGCGGGCTCTTAGACTGAAAAGTTACACTGACCACTGTCCTGACTGTTGAAATCAAGTTTTGCCTCTCTCCCCTCCCCTCAACCCAATCCTCTCAACCATACCCCCCCTCAAATGGACTGTGGGTGTCTATTTTTCTAAATAAGTTTTTTTTCTGAATATAAAGATGGGAATAGAAAAAGTGAATAGTAAATGTCCATTCTAAGACATTGGAACAGTGGTCATTCAAAGGTTGGCTGGTCCGCTGTCATCCGATCCCTGACTCAGTTGGGTCTTACACTGAGTGGTATATCACTAATATTTCACTGGCTACGGGCAAATGGTGCATAAAAGAAGATTATGATTTCCTTCACCTACATCGGAAGTCTCAATGACAGGAATGGATATCCGCTGACTCTGTGAGACACTGACCACATCGAACATCAATGGAAGTTTTCACAAGTCTTATAAAATGTGCTTCCCATGCCCCATGAGAGTGGAATTTGCCTGTTTCTACTGTTTCTGAATACATTAGAGGACTAGCTACTATAGTGAGAGTCAAAACACGTTTGCTTTTGACTGACTAAGACATGGGAGCCAAATATGGGTCTCCCAGGGCTCTGAAGTGACATTGCGGGGGCCCTGATACTCATGGTAGTTTGTGTTGGGGCTTAATGGCACATCAGCACGATCATGGCTATATTGTGCAAAACATGGTAAGATGTTTTCACGTCAAGAAGAAAAGAGGAAAGATCGAGACAGAAGACAGGAGCAAAGGAGAGAGAGAAGAGATGTCACCCCTGGAATGTCGAGGATTCCATGGGAGACATCCCTCATCCCACTGATGGCAGACTATCACCACCTGCAGGTGGGAGCAAAGAATCTACTTATATATCCTGGACCCCTACAGGGATTACTCATAGGTATGGCAGAGGATAAACTGGAAGAAAAATATAAGTAGAGGCCCCAAAAAAAGGCAAAATAAGACATACAAGTCATGGAGGGAGCTCCAGTCAACATGTTTTGCGTTTGAAATCAAGATCAAAAGCTTTTTATACCATTTTTTGTTTTTCTCTGAAAAAAAACTTGAAATACTTCTTTCTCAAATGTTTTTTTTTTTAACACAAATATGCGATCCACTTTTTTGGGGGGGGAATAATTGCCACGGAATATGGCATGAATGCAACACAATACAGTACAAAAAATAAAAATAATCCAAATGGATTTTCGACAACATTTCCAAGTTTGGGGTCAAATTTACAGAAAATTATTCAGTGACTTTCTAATGAACTAACTTTAAAGAAATTTATGAAAACAAAAATAAGCGAAGTATACAAAATCTGTTTTGATCATTATTAGATTAGGCTATTGAATTGTAAAGTAAGTGTCAAAATTTCAAGCAAGTTGTAAAGGCAACACAAGATAAGAAAATTTCAAGATGATGTTACCACGGCAACCATGGGTAATTTTAAAATTTTGTGTTGTTTTTCTCCAGTAAAAGCATGGCAAATTCAATGGCAATAGCAACAATCAGCTCTTCTCAGTAGTTTTGGGGGTCGGGGGGGGGGGGGGGGGGGGGGGGGGGGGGGGGGGGGGGGGGGGGGGGGGGGGGGGGGG
>JBCEWB010000014.1:5738446-5759787 GCA_039654565.1 Peronia peronii | reverse complement strand
TTTTAAAGTTATAGGTCCGTTTCTAACACGAGGGTCAAATTCTACGCTAACGCCGATTTTTTCCCCGCGGCGGCGGGGCTCCGTTGGCATTGCTATATAACCATTGCTCTCAAACTGAGTTTTAATTTCTATCCTTGCACTATTTCACAACAGATCCTGTCTGGTCAGCTATTAGATGCAGCCACTATTCCCATCAATCTGGACTCAATACCAGCCAGAACAGCTTCCCCTCATCAGGGAGAGCACATACAGAGATTGGTCCAGAGTTTTCAACAGGTATTAATATTGTGTGGTAGTTAACCCTGGATACCATGTATATATCCAACAGGTGGAACCCTCTCCTCGTGTGCACCATGTATTCATACAAACTGGCCTCTCCATGCAATGTATGTCACTTTGCTGTGACTTTGGTCAGCTTGTTGAAAAAAATTAGGGTATATAGGATCCAGATTTGTCAAAAAGACACATGACAGGTATAGCTGCATCTAAGTACAAGACCTTTCAATAGTCAATAATTTTTTTTTCTTAGAATAAGAATGTGAGAAATCCACGCAATAGGTAACAGAAAGAGGGAAGAATAAAAATGAAAGCCACATGGCTCACTCAAGTCCTTTCAAGTGGCCTGAAAATACAGTCAGAAGAAATGATGATGCAAGAGGAGATTATCAGTGTAGCCTCTTTGTTTATACCATGTTGAATAATAACACAGACTCCCTTGACCACTTGACCCATTCAGCAAGCTCCGCATTGACCAGAGATCAAACTGTTGAGAGTACAAGTGAGCCATAATTGGCATGAATGAAAGCTAAAGTAGCCTATGTATCTGTTAGTTTATATATCAGATAGCTTTCTTGTGCTCTCATTTGTCATCATTAGATTAGTCTATATTTCTTTGTAGTCACTGTTGCCCCATCAACATTAGCCAGTCTGATCCAGTAAGAATAATTTAAGTTCATATGGCGAGAGCTTACAGTTTGCGCTAAGGTTCTATAATAAATGTGAATGCATGCCAATGTGAAATGGTTTGGTCCAAGCAATTACGTTAGGTTGTGAACAAATCTGTAATGGAAATGATCTGTATGACGAGGGTGATAAAATTGACACCCATATGAAACTGACATGTCTTTGTGAGTACAGTCTTTTTGGATGACCACTCTGAGATGAAAAATACTACTGATCATGCAAATTATCAGTGTAAGTGTTCTAAAATGAATTTCCATGTTCTATAAATAGTGAAATTTTGCTATCTTTCTGCTACTTCAGTGCTCAGTTGTGGACTGTATTTCATAGCAAAGGTCAAAACACTCTTGGTTTGCACAAAAAAAGATACGTGGGCCCATACAGGCCCTCAAGAACCCGGAAGTGCCTCTATGAGAGCCCATATAATAATGGGGGGTAGGGAGCAAAATTCAAGAAAAGATACACCCAGAAAGCCAAAAAATGGCAACAAAGACACAGAAGTCATGGAGGGGGGGGGGGGGGGGTTAGTATGTAAAAAAAAGGGCTGTTCTGAGGCTGAAAACCGAACAAAAAACTCTTCATGTCAATGTTTTGCTGAAAAAAAAAACTTTAAACACGTTTTTCTCAAAACCCGGTTTTTTGACACTATTCTGCTATCTCCTTTTTGAACGAAAATTGGTATATATCATTTTGACCACAAAACAAAAAAACGTACTTATGCGCGTTAAATTCGGTCCGTAAGTCTTAGAGAAAAATTGGTTTTTAGTATGAAAAAATGGTGATATTTGAATTTTCGTTACATGGCATTTTAAAAAATTTCTAGAAAATTTTCTATAGCATGGGAAGGGCTGAAAACACATAACATTGTAAATATTATGTCAAACAATATGTTCAAGTTCTATCAAGTTTTGTTGAAATTTGGCGGACTAGATAGATTTTAAAATCAGTCAATTTAATGATGTCAGAATCCAAGATGGCAGCATTGCCATGGCAACCGTATAAAAAAGTTGATTTTTTTTCACTGTTTTCCTCTAATCTGGACATGCCGAATTTGATGGAAAAGGCTAAAATAGCCAATAATAAAAAAAATCACCTCCAGGACATGGCCGACCCCCCCCCCCCCTCTTAAACTTGGTTGCATTCCAGAGTTAACAAGGACTTATTTAATAAATAAGAACTGGTCTTATTTGATGACAGAAAGGAAAGGGCATTCGGCTAAGAATGGAATGGCGATGGAGTCGTCAGGTAATTTGTGCACAGAGAGTCTTATTGAGGTTGGTTCACCACAAAACCAATTTCAAGCCAAAGAGAGAGGGACAAGCATTGATGATGAGGACATGAAAATGTTGTGTGACATCACAACTGTCCTTACAAAAAATTGAAATCAGTTGAAGAAGTATTTCAGGTCATAGGTTGGATAGTGATGTAATTATTACATGGCAAATAGAGTTAGCAGTATCAGTTGTCCTGCAAGTTGATTTTTGTCCTTAATTTCACAGATTCAGTTAAAAATTTGCCAAAAATAGTTGTCTTCAATTCATTTCATTTGACAAACATTTTAAATCTCACATAGTTATGATGGTTTTTAGACTTATGTTAAGAATATTTCTCTAATTGTGGGGCAGTTGATCTGTGATTTGCATCATTTATTATAAACCTGACAGAAGATCCCTTATGTCTTTATTTACTCAGTCTTTGTTTGTATCTTGACTAGGTTGAGGAACTTCAGAGACAACAACAGCAACAATCAGAACTGCCACAGCTGAGTGCAGAGCAGCTGGAACAGATCAGGCAGCAGCACAAGTTGTTGGGACTGCCCCCTCTGAACCCACACCAGTTGCAGTACCAGCTGCAGGAGCAACAGAACCAGCTCTTGCAGGCACAGATCAGGGAGCAGCAGTTACAGGAACAGCAATTGCAGGGTCTGGATCAAGGGGCTCTAGTCATGACCTCATCCTCCTTATCCCAGCAAGAACTCTTGCAACAGCTGGGCAACACTCAGATCACCTCTGCTGCAGGCAGTATGGCAGTCAATACCCAACCTCTGAGTCTGTCTCCTCAACAGACTCTTGTGCAACTCAGTAGTCAGCCCTCAGACACAATGGAATCCAGATCTTCAATTTCCTCTCAGATGGCCCTCAACAGCTCAGTGCAGCAAATCTTGGCAGCTTTAGACCCAGCCGTGGTGAGTGCAGCAGGCTTCAATCTGAGTGACCATCAGCATCTGCTAGCACAGCTTCAGAAGCAGCAGGCTCAGCAGCTGCAGCAGCAAGATAATATAGGAATGCAAGCCCAGTCAACATTAGCCAGCCTTGGTATTGGTCAGTCTTCTGTGGTTGGTGGCCAGATGTCCAGTCTACATGTCAGCCAGATACCACAAATTCTCCTCCAGCCACCTGATTCAGATGATATGAATGGTGTACCAACCCTGTCAATACCAGAGTCTGTTGTACTGGGAGGGGACTCATCCTCTGTCCTGCAGCAGCATACCCTGGAATCTGAACAGGAACAAATTGAACGAATTCAGAATGGTTTAATGGCCAGTGTAGAGAAGCAGCAACAGGAGTCTTTTGAAGCAGCTCTTAATCACCCAAACATAGCCCAGACTTTAGCCTCGGGACACATAGGGCCTGATGGTCTTGACCAGGGAGGCATACCAAACTTTTTAAATGTCCAAGCCCAACCAAGTCAGATGCAGTCAGCACTAGTTTCAAAGGTAGGTTATATTTTATTGTGGGATCTGTTCTAGCAGTCTGTGATCTATTCTGTATTTGTTGTCCTATGTGTCTTTTGATTAGTGGGACTTTTGAGATGAAAAAGATTGTGGCTCTAATTTCACCAGAGATGCTCTGCTGCATCATTTCCCTGTTCTGCAAAGTTAGAGGAAGGTGATAGAAATGGACTGGGAATTGGTCAGCAGAACACCTAGTTGCACAATGTCATACCTGCTGTACTCTTCAGAGGTACCTTCAATTCCTTCTTCAGTGAGTGTCAGGGATGTGAAAGATGCTTTTCAGAAAACCTGCTTTTTGGTCTTTGATCTCTCTAGACTGCTGATTGGCAATGATTGTTTTTCCTGACCTTGTCAAGAAAAACCAATAAATTAATTTTCTTATGCTTACAGTGCAAAACCTTATATATGATGGGCAAGAAACACGAATAGAGTATTTAAGTGATGATGTTTGTTTGGAAGCAATAGTTACGCTTGAAAAATTTGTTACTAGAAACTGGCTTGTACTGAAGAGACTAATCTCGTGGCGTGTGGACAAACTGAAGTGAACATTTGAAAATGATTTAGTGATGTAAGTGGGACCTATGTAGCATGTAGCTTTTCATCAGTAAATAAATTCCAACGTCTGCAACAATGATAATGTGAAAATATTATCTAGACATAGATTTGTGGTTCTGTCATGCAGTCACTTCACACGTGACCACAAGCGCATACCCCCAATTAGAGGTAAACAGTTTTCAGATTTGTTATTGTTTTTTTAATGAAAGTAGTGTGACATTCCAGAATATCTTTGACATATGGATGTGTCACACTCCAACAGTCCTGCCTTTCCCTGATAAGAACTGGCATAAATTTTCTCACCAGGGCAACAGAAGTGTATGCTGGCAGATATGTCACCCCAATAGTCAGACTTCAAAATCTGAATTAAATATTTTTGCTGAGAAAGTAGTCATTCCTATATGTGGAGCTAGAATACACTGGAGCACGCATTGCGCAGCACCTCTCACTCTTCACTTACTCAAAGATGACAGACACCACGTGCCGAATTGAATGGTCATCACGAGGGCCAAATGAAGGGCAACAGGCGCTCACGGCTAATGGATTATATAGAAGGAAAGTCACGAATTAACAGTCTTTTCTGACCTTTGACCATTAAAATTTAAGTGAAAGCAATTTTCATATTGTATAAACTTTCCGTATTTTTTCATGTGTTTAACAGTTTTCCCATTTACTTGTGTGAATTAACATTAATTACTAAAATAATGTAAATAAATATTAAAATTGTAGTGCAGACGACGAAGGAGCAATGCAAGACAAAGGGAGTATATCTTAGTTGTATCTGAAAACTGAATAAATACAAAGTAGTGTCAAAATATAAAGGTGTAATTGTTAGAAACCAAGCAAAAATTGGAACATTGTACTAAAAATTAAAGTAGAACGTCGAAAAAGAGAACAGCACATAAAACAAAGCAATTCACTCTTGGTAGGCCACAAAACCTTTATTGAAAGGTGTGGGTAGGTACGCAGACATATTTTGATATTTAAAAGAATAGAAAGATAGAGTTTAGTGAGACAGAGGGATTGATAGAAGTACAAGACAAGGGATGGGCGATTAACAAGGCAATGTAAAACCTGTATGGGAGGAAGAAAAAAGTCATACTAATATAAATATTGATATTAAGGGCATGTGCTACTATGAAAATCAATTTCACCATTTCTTAAGAAAAGACTGTTTTGCAACATATCCCCGTTCACTGAGTTTGCTAGGACATGGCAAACAAGCAAAAAATTTTTTTCAATCATGTAATAATCATGGGAGCCGTTTTGGATTTGTGTCACATATTTTTTAGTTGCCTATAATTTTTATGTTTTTTTTGTCAATTGTTCTGAAACTTTGCATGAGGCAGCTTAGGTTCTTTGTATAGAAAGATTCGAAATTCACTAGTCCTGTGTCTCTGATACAGCTTGATGATTGTTTATGTATTTATTTTTCATTAATTTTCCTTACTCATACAGTGATACAACAAAAATGAATAAAGATACTACAGTTTTGTTCGATACGAATCTTTGTTATATGATGACAAAGCAGCCTGGGAAAAGTTATCCTATCTGGATACAAAATGAAAATGTAGTAGGGATTTTTTCTGTAGAAAAATAGTTTTTGAGACAGTCCATGAAAAAATAGATTTTTTTCTCAGTATGGACATCAAAATTAAGACAAAAACATGAAAAGGAGGCTCTCCTCACTTTCTTTTCACATGTTGGCACAATTGTGTCTCATTCTTTTGCAATGGATAAAGAAGCAAAATTGAAGTTTTTCAATTTGACCCAAAAAACTGAAAATTTTTACCTATATTTGCCCGTACATGCCCTTAAAGCGCTGTCTGTCAACAAATACAAGCAAATTACACTTGTAACAAAGTATATTCAGGTCAAAACGAAAACAAAATAAATAAAATCCATCATCATTTATTTCATTAAGATAACCATAGAGATCTATAAAAATGACATTAAACTTCCATAGAAATGTTTGTAGCTCCCCTGCCCTTTCCCCAGACATAATCACATATGGAGTCACATCAGGATCTTTGGGATTGCTCCTGGCTTTAGATTTTTTGTTTTTGCGTGGGTCAGGAAATCATTTCGTTAAAGTGAACACTATAGACCCTATCATGGTCATTTGGATACTGAAGGTTGCTGTCTTCTTTTTGGTTATGATCAAATGGACAAATCCATCTCTCAACTAAGAAAATCTGAGGATGAACAATAAATAATGTCGGCAATTCAGCAGAGGAAGAGGGTTGTTGGCTGGATGTTACACATCAATCGGTTTATTTGATTGAAAACTTGCAGCTGTTCTATCAGAGAGAGGCTGTTAATGGGACATCAAAGTGAATCAAAATGGAAGAAATTCCCAGCGACCACACAGAGGAAATTCCCAATGCCCAAGAGGCCCAGCCACCTGTTGACCTTATGATTTATAAATCAGGACCGGCCTGATCGCTTAATAAATTCTAAGGTCTTTTTGTGGAGTGAATTCACTTATTATGTATTGGTAAAAAAAAAAATGTCACTGTGTCCTGTTAATTTCGGGAAAAAAAATTGATGTTATCAAAACAGTCACGAATATACAAGTTTAGAAACCATTTAAAGTTTAGCATTGGAAACGCCAATTAAAGTAAGTTATATGTGATTAGTAACTAGCAGAAATAAGCTAATTCCTGTCAATCTCTGTTCTTTGTTCTGCGAGAAGACGTGATGCGACTCTCTTACCTCCACTAAAAAAAACATAGTATTCACAATCTGAATTACATTACAAATAAATTGTTCAGAATTTAAAAAAAAGAAGATACAAACAAATAAAAACTTTTTCCAACGTTTTTGTTTAGAGCAACCAACAACGCAACAAGTATGCATCATTATTAACAACCAAACAATGATCCAGTAAAGTGATTAACCTATTGCCCTGCCCATCATTCGGCCGCTCGGGAGGCCTCCTGGGTGGGAGTACAAGATGGCCGCAGTGCGTGCTTCAGTCTGTTCTAACTCCATGTTCCTAAAACTGGATTTTTTAGTGTTTATTGTGTATTTCCCATGGTGTTACATATTTTGACTAAAAATGAAATAGTTAAGAGAAACTACGGTCTCGGTACGCCTTTCAGCCTCCAGCGAGGTGGTATCTCGGCTGAGAGAAATGAAGATATTTTGTGATGTCATTTTTAGAACTAGACCCAAGGTTGCGGCAATAGATAGTAAGGAACATTCTCATAGTTTATGTAAACTTTCAGATAATATAAATTCTCAAAGCTTTGCAATAATATAGTTATTGAGATATAGTCCCATTGAAAGGGAGAATCATTAATGAGAAGTTGAATAAATATTATTATGCCATTGACATTTTTTAAAAGTTACCCTAGATCTACCACTACCAGCTGATTGATTTAGTCTTAAAAAGTACTAGGTAACTGCAAATCTGTTACGTCATCAAGTAATTCGTCAAGGAATCATCCCCTAACAAAGTGTAATGAACTTCAAAACTAGTAATTTAAACATTTGAATAATTATAAGGATAATCCGGCCGAGGTGATAAAAAATGGCCCAAAGTAAAATTCATTGATAAGGTAGAGACACGAATTTTGACATCAAACACCAAGATGTGAAAGTAGTATTTCCTTTTATGAAGAAAGTTATTTACAAACAGTGTTATCAAGGGTGAGGGGTGATAATATGAGAAGAAAAAAACAACAGCAGTATGATATAGACTGTCATTGAATGAATTGTTGGACTCTAGAAAATCTTTCCAAACTGAAAACAGCTTTCAGTATCAAAGGAGAAACTAAAAAGTTGTAGCGGAATATGTCTTCAGTCAAATCGCTTAATCAATCTCCTTGTTCTTGGCAGTGTCAGTCTCACAAATGTGATCTCCATTGCACTTTGATATTTTTATATATCACACGATGTTTGATATTCGGGAGTTTTTTTATTCCGTTAAATTTCTGTGTGCAACAAGATGAGTGTGTTTGCTGGATGTCCCACAGCAAACATCAGATAATTTTTCATGTGGTTCCAAACAATAAAAGGTGCATTTTTCAAACGGTAGTTCATTTCTGTATTGATTTTAATGTATGCAATCCACACTCCGTTGTCATTCCATCTTTTTGGAGATCATACTGAATCTGGCTGAGATTATATTGGGCCAATCAAACTTTGGTCTTCAATCAGCAGTTACTGAACAAAAAGCACAGCAACACAAAATAAATGTAAAACAGTTTATAGCATTCAACATTGATAACAGTATTAGGAACTTTCTGTGCTTTGTTGTTAGATGGACCACAGCAAGTTCAGTTGTGTCACTTATGTAGTAGTCCTTGTGGGAATAGGACAACTCAAAATTGGCCATTATTTAAAATAGCTCTTTATTATGACTGTTCAAATATGTTACCAATGAATGGTTCTGGAATTTCTGTTGAAATAATTTAAAAGTGGCAAGAGGTATTCAGCAGAAGCGCACAATTGTCCCAGTTTTCCTTTCACCACAGAAGAGTTTGGTTTGAAACTTGCACCCAATAATACTGAAACCTTATTGAGTATTAGTGTTACCATAGAAGAGTTTGAAAGTTATAAGGAATAAACTGAAACCTTATTCAGTGTTAGGTACTGAATGGTCATTTCATTTAAAGTTGGTCAATTTCATTTAATCCACTGCCTTGTCAGGTTATATTTGTAGTTTGTCTTCTCTGATTTTAAATTCATAATACCTATAAATTATGAAATAAAACATTTAGGATAACCAGAAATTGATTCTATTTCATTGGTATTTTAAGAACAATTCATTGAAGTTTCAAGGGTCACATATTGTAGTCAACCTTTAGCCAAATTATGTCCAAAATTTCCATGTTTTGTACTTTGCAACAGTTCATGAAAGCAAACTATCCACGGACCTCATCAGTGCTGTATCGTTTATAATGTTACAGGCAAATATTTTTCCCGTTTTTTATCAGATTATTCGTTGGTCTCTCTTTTTTTTTTTTTTTTTCTGTGGCTGATATTTTGAAGTTCCAGTTACACTTGTTGATTTCATTATGTCTTAATTCCATCCATAATGATTTATTTTAACAGGAAATATAATCTTTTCTCATTCAGCCATCGCCCTACACTGTTTTTAAAATTGATTTTGAATTTTCTGTTTTTAATTATCCACACAAATGCTCATAGACAAATTATTTTTACGAACATTTGTTATGAACTGAAGTTTTCAGCCTGCTTGCTGCAGAATTATGACCTGTAAAGTCAGAAAGGGAATTAATCCAAGAAATTTTTCATTGAAGTTGTTCAACAAGATACCTGTTTCTTCCCTTACTGAAATTTATTGATAAATTCAAAACATAAAACAAAACCAAAAAATTTCAGTGAAATAAAGAATTTCATGTCATATGTCACAAAAGGCATAGATGCACTGCTGTAAGATGTAGCATGTGATTTGATTTATCATTCAAACATATTGTCATTTGAAAAATAGTTCATATCACACTGTAATAATCTGACAAGTTTTGAACTCGGCTTAGATCTGATTTGAAAATGGGACAGAATATTTTCAGACCGATGAATTTTCTTTTTCTTTTTTTTTCTCTTTTAAAATGGTTATATTTGATATTCGAGTTTTTGTGAATTCACGTATTTAAGTTTTTATGAGTTCAAGTATCCCATTTTTACAAGTTTGGAAATTGTTTTCATGAGTTCAGATATATTAAGTTTTCATGAGTTGGCCTCACGTGTCAAAATCTCACAAGCAGGAAAATGAGCAAAGGACAAATTCATAGACTTGCTTGTCACAGCCACATAAGGAGATTTGGCGTACAATGTAACAGGAAATTTTCCATCATTGTGTGGTCTGAAGCATAGAATGTTTATGTTGGATTTTATGAGAAGGCCTATCTCACATTAGACATTAAGCTGGTGAGAGTTGAATCAGTGGGGAAACTTCTTGTAAACGCTTTGCATCAAAAGTGACCTACACCTTGGGGCAATTCTTTCAAGTGTTATATGTGGAAACATTTTGAGAACGTTGAAGAAAGTATGAGAGAGATGCAGTCTTTTAATCTGACTTTGAAAGACTTTTGAAAGACTGGTCAAAGAAAAGATATCCTCTTCTTTCTTTCTTTCTTTTCTGCCACTTATACCTCTAAGAACGTCACGGGAAGAATGAGGTGTCTGTCTGCTGCACATCGGAATACCTAGACCGGGGGAACATTGTAAAAAGATAGAGTCTTTTTGACTCCATCAGTCCAGGTCTTTCAGGGGCGTTCTCTGGCTTTGCGGCCACTGAACTTTGTGTTATATGCACCTTGCACTGGGTGGCATATTGGGAGACGTGAGAGGTGCCCAAACCATTTGATCCTTTGATGTTGAATATGTTGGTGGATGTTCTTTCACTTTACTGATAGCCCGCTTCTTCTTAGTTCTTGAGGGGGGACGAGTCCTGAAATTGGGTTTTTGCTAAAAAAATTTATTTTGGGCTTTTGTTTACTCTTGAAAGTTACGCCTTTTGTGAATATAGAATTGGTATAAACAAATTGATATGTCCATTCTAAGGCCTTGAAAGAGTGGTCATTCAGTGGTTGACCCAATACCTCTAACAAGCAATTCCTGGCTCAGTGGGGGCTCGATATTCAATGATAGATCAACAATATTTCGCTTTGTAAGGGCAAATGATGCAGAAAAGACTTGATTATGATCTCCGCCACCAGTATCAGGAGCTCCAGTGCCTGAAATGGACACTGGCTGACCACTGGAGACGCTGACCACACCAAAAATCAGCGAAAATTTTCACCAGAACCTCGAAATTAAAGTTCCCTCTGCCTAATGAGAACATAATTTGGCCCATTTCTGCTGTTTCAGAGCACAGTAGTGCACTAGCTGTCACATCAAGGGTCACGACACTTTTATTTCTGACCAAAGAAGACATGGTGGCCATATATAGGCTTCCCAGGACCTTAAAACTGCTCCACGCCTGGCCGTTAGTTTTAGGGGTAAGGGAGCAAAAAGGAATTTTTAAAAATATGAGCAGATTGAGCAGACAAAATAAGTCATAGAAATCACTGAAATAACTTTAGAACATGAAACAATTATGTTTTTAGTTTGTAAGCCCGATATAAAAGCTTCTTTTGAGTATTTTTCTCGTTGAAAAAGGCCTTTAGTTGTTTTTCTCAAAATGATGTTTTTCAGCACAAATCTACTATCTTCTTTCTTTCTGGACTGATTATCATGAAATTTGACATGAATACAGAACACAACAATATGTAAATTTTGAATGGCAGGATGTTTGATACCATTTTAAGTTTTTGGAGAAATTTGAGATTTTGGGGTCAAATTTTCAAAAAATCCGTGACCTTTTTACATACCAAATTTAAAAAATTCTAGAAAAAAAAAAACAAGTACTTTATCAAAAATCTGTGACAAAAATTTAGACATTCAATGGTAAAATGTGTACGCGAAATTACAAGCAAATCGGTTGGGAAATTCAGAGCCTATGAAAGGAAAAGTAATATCGGGTAGCAAAATCCAAGATGGCAGCCATTGCCATGACAACCACGAGTGATTAATATATTTTTTTTATTGTTTTGCTCTATTGGAGCATTCCAAAACTGATGGCAATGATTAAAATCATCTCTTCCCCAGCAGTTTCCAAAATGACTCCCAGGACACCGCCTCTCCCTCCCCACTAAACTCGTGTCCCCTATCCAAAAGCTTGAAACCCCCCCTATTATCAGCAGCTTCATTTACAATATATTTTCTATGATGGAGAGGAAAAGAAACATTATAATAAAAACGGAACAAAACAAAATACTTAAGAGCATAAAAAATGTAAATGATAAGTTGAAATCAATTTTATTCCAAGACTTCTAGCAAGGCTATGCGACCCCCTTGCCAAGGCTTTGTGACCCACCAGTTGGGAACCCCAGGTCTGGAATCAGTGAGGCACTTCCTGATAAGTTGTGCATCAGTCCTATATCATAGTTGCGAGAAGGGCCTGGGTCTCTGCTCCACAGACATTCTCTTTATCCATTCCTGAATGTTGTCTGTCTATTTTTTCGTCTGCCTACTGCCTTTTTTTGGCTTCCTATCTGCTGTTCCTTGTAGATCAGATTTAGGAAGGCGACTGGGTCTTCTTATTATATGGCCATTTTGTTGTATGATTGATGGTAACAGTGTGAAAAGCTGACCAGGTCAGAGTTACAGTCTCCTATAAATGTTGTTTAGGTTCTTGTATTTGTCACTTTTTTTTTTTTTTTTTGTGGCTGAGAAGCAGCTATTTATGCCTCATAAATTGGAGAAAAGCTTGTAAGGATGTTTGAGACTTTGGGTGGGGAAAGGGTTGTTTTCTTATGTTGTTTAGTTCTTTTATATGAGGCATATCAGGAATCCTCACATCATGAGCACAAGTAGGATTGACTTTGTATAACAAATTGTATTAACATACAGTGGATGAAGATGAATCAATAGATCATGTTAGTTTGCTTGTGGGCATACACAATTTGACAAGTTTGCCTTTTCATGAAAGTGAAGGGAAGCCATTTAAAAAAAAACAAACTATTAACGTAATGTTTCACAATTAGCACTAACTTTCATGTATGTGCTGAAATAAATTTCAGTCACAATAAGTTTAGTCTCTGAATATTGCAATGGTCTCTGATCTGATCAGAGGCCAATATTATGATGATTTGTAATGGCAGGCCCTTAGTTGTGTTTTGACATTTTATGGTTTACATCCAAATGGAATCTAGATGGATGCATATTGCATTGTGAAACACAGTGTAAGTTTGATTGAGCCAGCCACTATCTGTATTCCTCTAATCCATTTATACTTATTTTGACCACATGGTCACCTTTGACCAGATTAAAATTTATACCTACCAGCTGTCTGACAGTTCACCTCAGTATTATTTGTATTATTAGTAATTAATTGTACAATTGCAATCAACACATGGTAAGATTAATTCAATATTTCATTTTGATAGATAGATGTTATCAGAACTGTCATAGTTCTTGTTTTCAATAAACTACTTTCCTTGCCAATTATTTCTATTATTCAGTTATGTTCTCAAGCTTAGTCATCAATTATAAAAGCTTTCAGACTTACACAAACACACCCACTCATTTTTGTTCAAGTGTGTAGACACTGACCTAGATTTCCCAGGCATATAGCATAGAGCGTATATTTTCCTAGTGTCATGCCTGGCTGGCCAAGAAACATTTCTGTGCAGGGATAATCTTGACAAAGGCCAGCCCTGCACAAACATGTCTTTATATGTGTGCAGTGTTATTTTGCCTGTGGTATGGGGACACTTGATTCTGCCTGGTAAATTTTAGATGTATCACAGAATAAACATAACACTAGCTGCTTTGATAGCTGTTTTCTTTTTAATTATTATTTTTTTTTTGTGTGCTAGTACATGTTAGGCTAGTACAGCCCTGTCCTGGCTTGTAGGGATCACAATGAGGCCAAGGAACATTTCAAGTTGTTAATGTGTAGTTACTCAACACACAGGCTGGGGCTGTATAACGCAGCAGCAGGTTTTTCAATCAGAAAGGCGTCATCTGGGGCTCAGTTAGTTTAGTTATGAGGACCTGAGGATTTCTATGTTGTTGCAGTTGTCCTGTTATTCCAAAACTTGATTTGTTTAACATGTCCCATTAGTAAGTGGACAAGTTGTGTGTATTTTTTGCGTCATATATGAACATCTCCAGAATATGAATTTAATTCTGTCTTACATTTTATGCTTATTTACACTTGCGATGTTTTCTCTTATTGGAGAGATATATAGTGGTTTCACACAATGTTCCAGTTGTGTTTAGAGTCTGGAGGGAATCAGTTTAGTGTCTCAAAATAAACACTGAATTTTTTTTACCTATGTGAGTTTAATAGTAAATCATAACATGCACTTCATTGTTTTGAGTTGTGGCTTAGTAAACAGAGGGCCACCGACGTCATTTGCCATTTAGTATGGTAAATCGGTAGACAAATCACACGATAGTTGTGAAGATGCATGTTTAGTGGCTTGAATTGAACATCATACTTCAGTTTTGGTCCATTATCTGGTTCAGTTTTATGCAGTGCGTTTACATTGAACAAGGTGGGTAATAATGTTTGGTGGTGCAGACCTCTTCACGTACAAGTGAATACACAATGGTAAAAAAAACAAAGAAATTCTTGAGGGTTGCCAATCCAAATGCCTCGGACTAAAATACATTTTGATTATCTTCAGTCTTCGACATAAGGTTTCACATCTCAGCCAAGTCCATATTATTTGGAAGATAACTGGTGACCAGTGCTTTTCCTTAACAGACATGGAGCTGTAGCCTTCTTATCTTTAGAAACCATTAATAGACAAGGAGCTATTGCCTTCTAATCTTTGTTCAGGAACCAGTGACTTAGATTCATGTCATGCCTAAACTGTGTATAACCACATTCTTTCAGGCCAACCTTGGTCAGCTCAGGGAAAGCTCAGCTCAAGGCAGCACCAATAGTAACAGCAGCAGCAATGGTCTTCAGCAAGATCCCAGCACCTTCCTCAGTGACATGGTCTCCTCCACGACATCCTCCCTCACCTCTCCGGCTACCTCCTCCGCCATAGCCAGGAACACTGATGCTGCTGTGGCACAGATTCTGAAAAACATTAGCAACAGTATGGCTGAGAACAGCGGCTTGTTGGCACACACAGATAGTTCTGATTTGACTTCTTCCCGTGGAGCCATCAGTGGGTCATCTTTAGACAGTTCTGTTGACAGACCATCATCATATCAGTCCTTTCAGACATACCCTTCTTCATTCTCTAAACCATACAAGGACTCCATCAAGCAAGATGTCATGCTGTCCTCCACAGTAGATTCGGACACTAACAATCTCTCTACTTTCACAAATGACCCTCTGGCCAGGGACGAAGTGCCTTATGCACCCAAGTCCACCAAAGTGCAACACAACAGTCAAAGTAACAAGCGCAGGTTGTCAGCAGATCTGGAATCCCATCACAGGAGTTCCAGCTTCACAACCTTCTCAAAGACACATTCTCAGAGTGTGAACCCACACTCGGTGTTGGTTAGCCCCCTCGAGGTGGAGGGACTGAGCTCAGGTAGGATACGAGTACGTAGCAAGTCGGGAGACATTAACTACAAATACATGCGCTCAAAGAGTGTGGACCACTCGCCCATGAGACCTCGCAGTTTCACGGAAGATTCACTGCATCGATCAAACAAGAGATTAGAAGAAACTTTCATCAAAGGAGGCAGGGGCCATCATCATGATCAGGAACTCTTTACGCGCTCAGATGGTGCTGGTGTGTTCAGAAACCCCAGTTCTTTGCCTAGTCCTTTGAAAATCAAGCGAAAACACCGACCAGCGCCATTGTACATACCCCCACAATTTGGGATCTTCCAGAGCCGACTTCGTTCTCCGCGGGTTATCAGCAAAGATGGGCACCATTTGTCAGCAGAAAGAGGGCGGGGCCACACACCTCCTCCCTATACACCGCCACCCATGCTCAGTCCATTCAGGAGTGGCCCTGGATTGTTCTGCTTGCTTCAGTCTGCCCAGCCCCACACACCAAGGTCAGCCCCAGTGTCAGGAAAGATCTCACTCAATTCAAGAGGTAGAGTTTTTTTACTATTTATTCATTGTATCCTTTTTATATATCATTTGTTTGTTTGTTTTTTTTTCCCTTTTTTTTTGTTTTGTATTTTATTATTGTTTTGTTTTGTTGTGTTCTTGCCATATATATATATATATAATTTGCTTGATTTTGTTGAAAGAGGGATACACTTCAAATAGAAAATGGAAATATTTAGATCTTTTATTATTTGTGCATTTTTAAAATTTTTTTTTTAGAAATTTGGAGACAATCCCTTGAGGAATGGTCTAATTGTAATCATACTTTAGAACAGCAAACTGGATCGGATGCCTTGCACAGAAAGCAAAAATGTTGTGGCTGGTGTCCTTAGTCTAGTGAGATCGCTCTTAGTATCAGTGTTCTCCCGAAATCTGACCTAATGAAATGTTACACTGACACCTCTTTGAAGCGGAAACGACAGTAAAAATGTTTGCACAATGCTTGCAGTGCTACATTTCTGTTACTGTTTCCTCTTGGAGGGAGAAAGGGCTGCACTGTGTACAGCTCTTTCAACCGCTCATCTTCCAATTTCACTGTGTCAATTTCAGCCCCGTTACCCACTTTTGTTCCACAATATCTCTAAGCCAGTCTTAAAATTCTACGTTTCAAAACTTATACCATTTGCAAAATTCAACGTCATGCATAAAAAGAAATGCTACCTAAAATCCTGATAAAAGTCTCATTTCACCTCAATGGCATTCTCATTTTCCCCCTCCTTTCCTATATCTAATATTCACCAATGAGATTAGGGTCCTTTTTGTCATATTTTGTGATGGGTATCATTTAAATGAGTTATCCATTAATTCCAGGCTTTAACTTTCCCATTGCCTGTTTCCTGGGGCCATCCTTGTTGTGAGCCACAAGTAGAAAACGATTTTTTTTTTCTTTAGTTTTGTTTCGGTTTTTCCTTTTGTAAAATTAGCAGATGTCTGTGTGTGTCCCTGGTTCTTGTCACGTATTCATTGCTCCTCATGGGTTTGTCAACTTTATTGAAATTACGTCTGGAGCATAACACAGATAAACCTGTAATACACTATTTGTCAGCACAACAGGCTACATTGTACAAAGGTTTTTTTTTCTCTCTCTCTCTCTCTGCCTGCTGGGTTGGGGGGGGGGGGGACGAGGAAAAGTTTGAAGAGAAGCTATTCAAGGATGCCGGCAACCAAACAGCTAACTACACTTTTTTTTCGGTATCGCATGCTATCGTGATCAGCATCCTCTTACATCAGTGAATGGTGAAAGTTTAGATGAGGCTCTGTGTTGTATAGATTTCAGCTGGATCACACGATATTATCCGCTTACGCAACAGTTCATATCAGATCTTGTCCTAGTTTTTTCGTGCCGCACATCACATCCTATCGATCAGACGTTTTTCAGCAATGACCGAACTAGCACGTAACTGCTTTGTATAAAATACTTTTTCTGCACAATGTTCTTATTATCCCACACTCTCCCACCGCCCCCCTCCCCTTCTCCCTTCCCACCCCACCCCACACACAAACACACACATACATTCTGGTGTAACTTATTTTACTTTCTTCCCGTCCCTTCCCCCATTTCCGACCCTTTTTTAAAGCTCACTTTTGATTTCGTAAAGTATGCGTAGCCTAATTGCAATATAATTGCACGCGTGTGCTGATACAATGAACGTAACGATATCTCCTGATAGGACAAGCTTCTGTTTTGAAGCAAAACAGTAAGATTAAGATGGAATCAAGGATGCAGCCATTGGACCCTCAGATCCTGGATTATTAATGTAACGCGTGAAGTTATCTTTTTTTTTTCTTCTTCTTTATTTTTTTTTTTATAGTCAAGAATTTCCATTTGATCCTTTCGTTAACAAATATACAGAAGAGCTGAAGTAGGGCCTTCAAGATGTATTAACGCCTTCAACGTGTTCTTCGTAACCCAAAAAGTAGGTTTCTAGAATTTTGAAAACATTTTATAATACTAAATATGTCTTCTCCTACTTGAGCATTGTGTGGTGACTTCTAAACATGTCAGTGGAAACTACTGCTAGGGCACCAACATTTTTCTTACCAAATTTAAGCAGTAAGGATCCAGAAATGAGAGCTAGGTCTAAACGCAATAAAGCCTTTTACTTTCTTATGCTATTTGTAGAAATACAAGAATACAGAATATACTGAGCAGGCCTTCCACCACATCGAGAGGGTTAAATTGCGCACAAATAGATTCTTGTTTAAATTTTATCGAAGCGGACATCAAAGCGATTGCATTTTATATTTTACCCATCACGTTATCGGTGCCTATCAGTATGTGCACAATTTGTCTGGTCGACCAGTCTGATTCTGTAATAAGCTCATACATCCGTGTTGAAAGTATTCATAAGAAAGAAGTAGTCTCCAGACAGCATTTTGTCAGCTTGTCCCATAAACAGCTGCAAGTGAACTGGTGAAGAGAGCACGCCTCAGGTGACACTGTCTTCCTAACCTGAATGCCTTGTTTACCCTTGGCTTGAACTGCACTGTCTGCATTCTTTGGGCCCATATTTTGCTTGCCAGCAGTGTGTTGGGACAGATGCCGAGTTAACGATATCTTATACAGAGAGCCAGCTATTTGGAGGGATAAAAGAAATTCACCAATATATAACGGCTTCATAATTGAGAACAGAGAAAAACTCTGTCAAGACAGATATTCCGCCCAAAGTGAAGGCTCCGAGCACCCAGTTTGTGAGAGACATTGATAGTGCACCTAAAATTAATGAAAAAATGCGAACTCCGCCGATAAGGCGGCATAAAAATTACGGTTATAGAAGAAAGCATGGTTATGTTGAAAAGGATGGAAGGGGCGTCGCTCTAGTTTGAAAACTGCCACCATAATGCATTCAGTGTGATAACATGCATGTTAAAAGAAATACATCATGCATTTGTGAATTATCGTGCCTCATGCAAAGTTAATTACCAGTAATAATGAAAACAATGCAGTGAAACTGAATTAAAACCCCCTTCTCCTCTCTTCCATCATTTTCGAGCAGTTAGTTCTTTCTCTCTTTTTTTTTAGCGATAGGGGAAAAAAAATTAATCGCATTGGGTCCAGGAATCCATGTTTTGTCTGCATAAGTAGCAACTTCAGTCTAACAGTAGTTGTTTATTAAATGGGAATGGTATAGGAAATACAGTGTGCTAAGTACTTGACCTATATTGAGCTGGCTACATATCACCAACCAGGATGTAAACCCATGACAGCGTAACCAAACTCTTATGAATAGCACTTGGCTTATGTTCTGTGCATCACTTCAAAAAAAAAAAAAAAAATTAAGTCAGATGAATATAGAAGTAATTTCGTCTCATTGCCATTTCTAGCGAGAATGGAAAGAGGAGGGCGGGGTATTGAAAATCTCAAAGATACATTACTAAAAGCCAAGCTTCAGTTTCAAACATGACATGAAATGTATCGAGAACGTGGTTTACAGGTATTGTGTTGTTTTGAAGACCCACTTTCAACAAATATAAACAGAACGTTGATGGCACGAAATACCATTTCGAAAAACGGAATCAGAGCATGGCTTTAGTAGTAAATGGCCTGTTAAGATCGTCACGCCTTTTGCTCTGAAAAGAGAAAAAGGTAAAGATATTGTTACATAACATCTAATGCTGCAGGATACAGAGTGACATTACAGGCGCAGCGATTTAGTAGAGGTGGAATATAATTATATCAAAGTAATGCAAACTATTAGAGCACGGAAGGAATTTCGGACAGATGCAGACTTGTAATTATTCATGTAGCTAGAATTGAGGGTATTCTGCTTACATTACAAGCCCCTGAAATCTTATGTAATAGAATGGGGCCCTCTCCTTCCTCTTATCACTTTCCAGCTCCCATTTTGAGATGATAAAGAAAGTGTGTATTTCTTCATGTTAGAGGAATAATTACACACTGTGTGTATTTATTCATGTGGCAGAAAGTAATGACGTCACACACATATTTATTTTAATTAATGCCAGTCTCACATTACAGGTTGTTCTCAATTTTTTAACCTTTGAATCATTCGGTTAGAGCTTGCCCTATTACTTGTGAGCACAAATAGCAAATTTTATTATAACATTAACATTGAACGAGACATTGATGGCTGTTTAGCGAATAGCCCACCTCACGAAGCAGTTCAGTCCTGCCGTGGTAGAAAGAGCGAGAGACATGGCGTAGAATTTCAAAGGCCAGTGGACAAATTACAATGCTAGTGTGTCAGTGGATAAGTGAACAGTAACCGTACAAAATGAGGAAGAAGCCCAGTTCACAGATTTTGTTCAGAAAAAGTTAGCCTTCTCCAAAGACAAAACAATTCAGTACAAGGTAGGAGTCAGCCATTCTATCTCATGCAAGCAGACATAACTTCACTGGAGTTGATGGGTTTCGGGCGACAGCGACGACTACCTCGCTGATGTAATAACTGAGAAGGCGTTGCTTTTTCATAACTCATAGCATATAATAGGAGCTCCGATTGCCGATATGAACTTCTCTCTCTCTCTCTCTCTCTCTCTCTCTCTCTCTCTCTCTCTCTCTCTCTCTCTTGTCGTGTCACTTTCTCTGTCTTTTCCTAAACATAACAAACACATACGCAATCATATTATCACGTGATAATTAATCTGCACCACCACTGTTACTGCCAGTGCTCTCCATAATTCTCTCGTTCGCTAGCATTCCTCACCCATATTTCTCCGTGTTTTGTTTTTCTTATTCAGATCGAAAAAGTTGTGAACTTTCAAGTTAGAAATTTTCGTCTCACAAATTGCTATCATCATCTGAATCTGCATGCAAGTTATTCTTCAAGCTTATTCACCTACGTGAATACATCCTAGGCCTGCACTTTTTCGAGAGCAGACATAATTACATATGTATGTATAAATTTCACATCATCCACGGTTGATGCACTTATTTTGACCAAATTTTGATTGGTGAAGAAAAGCGAGGAAGCAAAGGAAGACAGTTGGTTAAAGTATAAAGAAATAATATCACAAGAAGGAGAACTAAAACAATGGGAACAGCTCAACATAAAAGAATTAAACAAGATAATAACAGAAACAATGATAAAAGCAGCGCACAAGAGCACAGCAGGAAGGGCCAGGGAACATACAGGAATAAAGGAAATAAAACAAAGAAGAGCAGTACCGTGGTGGAATAAAAAATGTTATCACGCGGTAAGAACGAGGAAACAACATTACAAAGAATATAGAAAAAATCCCACGGAAGAAAATAGGGAAAAGTTTAAAAAGATCAGGAATGAGGCAAACAAGATCACCCAAGCGGAGAAACAAAAACATTTTAAAGAAGTGTGTAGCACAGTAAACCCCCTACACGTCAACGACAGAAATCTGGAAAAAACTAAAAAAACTTTCTAGGAAGTAAAACGGGGGACAGATCATTTAATGTCACAAAGAAGCCAGAAGTAGGGGCAACAGATAAAGAAAAAGCGGAAATTTTGGCCAAAACATTTTATAAAACCAGCTCCAACGCGGACTTAGGGTTAA
>JBCEWB010000014.1:5722296-5738346 GCA_039654565.1 Peronia peronii | reverse complement strand
CCCCCCCACAGTCGGGGATCATGACTACCGACACCGTTTTGAATCTGAAAAGAAAAAAAAGTCCCCCCCCCCTCCCCATCAGATTACCTTAGGATGCGGAGAAAATGAAGCTTATTTTGACTCGGGGTGCATTACTGTCAATATTTGGACCTATCCGTTAATAAAAGGGCTAAGCGTATAATATAAGTGAAATAACCCCTCCAGCAGGTATTTTCTGATCATTTCATGACGCGATATGTATTACATGATTTGCAGCAGATACACTAGATAAACTACTCCCTAATCTCAAGTTAGGTTCATAGAGATTTCATTATGGCTCCTTTCATGTGGATCTACAAGTTTGTGCATGCATGCCTTGCTATCTCTGATTAGATCTAATTCAATATGAACATTGACCGTTGTTTGAACGCCGATCATCAGCATTTCAACTTGGAACGTGCATTTCTTCCTCATGAATCAAACACTGGCACATGCGTTTTTGTCGTATCTCATACACCCAGGTTTCCAGCTTATTTGCAGGGTCTAGACATGCATGTGTACCACTGTAAAGCCCATGAGATTTCTTCACTAGGGTAAGGCACCAGCAAATTTTATCATACGTCTGCTTTTCTCAAGGATATTTTACATATAACTCAGACAAAGAAAAAATAACAGTGAAAATTATTATTGGTTGCTGCCGATGAAAATTGAAGGCCTCTTTTCATACACCCCCGCGCTGTCGCCATCGATTGGCGTGCGTTGCAATAAGACGGTAGGGAGAAAATTAATTGTGACACACTTTAGAGAATGATGTAATTTGGGTCAAAGCTATTCTTAGTATGTTCATCCGGGTCTGCTACCTGCGCATGCGCCGTAGCTACATCCGCCATCTTATGTTTGTTGTGTATCGCATGTCTTAGGTTGAAGTTTCAACTCGAAGAATTTATCCTGATGGTTTACTTTCTCCAATTAATCAATTTTGGAGCGAAGTAAAGAATTCAAACTACCCTTTCAAGGTTTATAAGTAAGCGTTTAGTGTAAATTTTTGGTTGAAAGGTGTTTAAACATGACCTGTATACTTAGTTGACTCATCTAACCATTGCTTCAGGTTGCGAGACCTCTCCGCTTGACCCAAGCCAAGTCGATTAGATCTGGTTCATAGTTATGTCCACCCCCATTAGGTTGTTGTTACTCTTAAATTTGGCTGTTGAAAGTTAAAAGTGCAGTGCAGTGACATCACTATTACCACATCAGTCAGGTGTATAAACCATAAGAGCCATGACAAATAGATCCACTTGACGAGTGAAATCTTAAGTCATGAGGTCCAGTCAGTTTTTGTCAGCGACAGCGTGCACGGAAATTAAGGGGAAGTGCACAGTTACGTTACTGCTTTTTTTATTATTAATAATGTAATGGTAATTCAGAACTATTATATGTCATTACAATAAATTCTGTATCTTTCAGTGTCAGTAAATTCAGTTTTGATCGACTGCAGTTGACCAGGATATCAGAAAGAGCAGCAGTTTCCTTCATAAACTATAAAATTTTGTTCTTATTTATCTCGAGTCTAGATCGAGATCTAGATCTATACCTTTCTAGATCAAATTTTGGCGAAGGAATTAAGCTGGTATTTTTCACGTTTGATGGGCAGGGAAATAGGACTGAAAACTTCATTTGTATATTGTACACATATCCTTGAACAAGTTCTTTTCAATAATAGCATTAATCATTTTATTAAATCCAAATAGTTTGAAATTAGGGAAAACAATCCAGTCTACACACTTCATAGTCCTGATGAAGCTGCTTAGTGCTCTACTGTTAAAATTAGATTCTAGGTTAAAATCATTGAAATGTTCAATCTGCCAGTATCCACTAGATTAACTGTTAGATGTATTAATAAAAGAAATTTTCCCACTGCAACAGATTGGGATTTGCAATGCAGAATTAAGGTGCTCTGCTGCAATATCTCATGTTTGACCTGTTGTTCTCAGATTCCTAACAGTTTCTCCTCCTTTGAAAGTGTTGGTGAGGAACTATAAAAAAGTGACAGTAGATGAGATAGTCAAAGTAGACATTGATACTAAGCAGAGACTTTGCATGCTTAACATTTTGTAACTTCGTCCTCGATGTAACAAAAAAAAAGGATGACAATGCAAAGATGTCCTATGTAGTTGTTTCTTTTTTTTTTTATCTTGGCACACCTTGTCAGTGTTTGATGATAGATTCTTTATAGCTGATGATTTACAGAACAGATTTTTCTGTCCATAAACTTAAAAGATTATGTTGTCAGTAAGAAAATATTAGTGTTTGTCCTTTATGTACGTCTATAATTTAAGATTTTATTTATTGAGTGGTTTCATAAGTATGCTATCTTGTTAGTGTGAGAGTGAAAAGAAAAATGAAAGTCGCTCATATTTGAGGAGCATGGTTGATATGTATACATGATACATTTGTGTACAGTGTGCGACATGTGCAGTAGAAATCATATAGTATGATACAGGTTACTTCAGTGTTTCTTTTAAATAGTTTTATAACCGTCAATGTCAGACATATTGCTGTCAGGTAAGTAATGGCTGTAGCAGTGATTTGAACAATGCTTTGAATTCCACTGACAGATAGATCATACTTTAAACATTGTGAAAGTACATTTATAAATTTTGATGTTTTTGTAAGTGTATAACTAGTTAATTAAAATCAGGGTTTGTTACTTGGATTTGTGATATCTTTTTATGGGTATCATGGAAAGAACATGGAATCCATTTTTTTTTTTTTTTTTTTGCAGCATATTATGTGCCTCTGAATTCAAGAGAAAACCATTTTATTTTGGCCGTTGCTATTCAGACCCGGGTCCCCACAGAATATTTTTGTTTTATGGACCAGGGCTATTTTTAGAACACCGTGGACCCGGACCACGGACTCGGAGCTATTTTTAGAATGGACCGGGGTCCCCATAGAATATTTTTGCTATACGGACCTGGGCTATATTTAGAACACCCTCTGTGGACATGGACCACGGACCTGGAGCTATTTTTAGAACGAACCCGAGTCCGCATAGAATGTTCTTGCTATACAGACCCGGAGCTATTTTTAGGACACCCCACCCCACCCCACCCACCCACCACAGTGGACCCAGATGTTCCTATCCAGACCTGACGTTTTAGTGTTACGTTGCTATTACATTGCCCAGGTCCGGGCCGCCACAGTGCGCAGGAAATTGAACATACGCAGAAAGACTGCCGCTGATTAATGTATACACACAAAAGGGTATTGCCTTATTATAAATCTATCAATTACACTGTATTAAGTTATATGTCTGAGACATCTTAAAAAAAAAAAAAAAAAATGCCCGGGTCTGTATAGCAAAAATATTCTATGGGGACCCGGGTCCTTCTAAAAATAGCCCCAGGTCCAAGGTCCAGGTCCACGAGGAGTGTTCCAAAAATAGTCCGAGTCCGTATAGCAAAAATATTCTATGCAGACCCGGGGTCCTTCTAAAAATAGTCCTGGGTCCACGAGGGGTGTTCTAAAAATAGTCCAGGTCCGTATAGCAAAAATATTCTATGAGGACCCGGGTCCGTATAGCCATTTTGTTTTATTTTCATGAAGACATTGACAGATCTAATTGCTTTGCAAAGATGTGTTTTAGATGACAGAACCAAACATTTAGTCTCAAATAGTTTATTAGTTACAAATGTGAATTTTAAGATGCAGCAGTGTTATTTATTTTGCTAATTGGCTGTTCAAGTATGTTTCATATCAAGTACATTAGTAAATTTGTCTAGATTTTTTTCATAAATGGAAATGTATCTAATGACTTAATTATGGCCACTCTTAAAATTTCAGTTTTAGAAATTTTACTAGATATCATGGCAACTTAATACTACAATGAAATTATTATTTTTCTTCTCAGAAACTAATATGGGGGCATTTTTAGACAAGCCAAAGACAGAAAAACACAATGAAGGTGGTGTGGGCAACAGACTGCGCTATGGCCTCTGCAGTATGCAGGGCTGGCGAGTCGAAATGGAAGATGCACACACTGCTGTGGTCAGTATTCCCCACAACCACCTCAAAGACTGGTCATTCTTTGCTGTGTTTGATGGTCATGCTGGAGCCAGAGTTTCGGCTGTTTGTGCAGAGGAACTGTTAGAGCACATAACTCAAAATGAAGACTTCCGGGGCAAGCTTGATATGACAGATGGTACCGAGGTCCAGCCTTCCATTGAAGATGTTTTGGCAGGAATCAAGAAGGGCTTCCTTAATCTCGATGAAAAAATGCGCGCAATGCCAGAGGTGGTCAGTGGGGAGGACAAAAGTGGCTCAACAGCTGTTTGCAGTATCGTATCTCCCAAACATATCTTCTTTGCCAACTGTGGTGACTCACGCGCAGTATTGTGTCGCCATGGCAAGTGTGCATTTGCCACGACAGACCATAAACCTGTAAATCCCATAGAAAAAGAGCGTATACAAAAAGCCGGCGGCAGTGTCATGATTCAGCGTGTGAATGGTTCCTTAGCTGTGTCAAGAGCGCTAGGGGACTTCGAATATAAGAATGTGGAAGGCAAAGGTCCCTGTGAGCAGTTAGTATCTCCAGAGCCAGAAATTTTTGTTGAGGAGCGCAATCCTGATGACCAGTTCATGGTCTTAGCCTGTGATGGCATTTGGGATGTTATGTCCAATGATGAACTCTGCGCATTCATAGAACATAAGATGAAAATAACAAGCAGCCTAGAGGAAGTGTGTAATCAAGTAGTTGATACCTGTTTAATCAAGGTAAGCTATAGGTTGTATAGGACTGTTATTAACCTTGTGTGTACGATGATTATTGTTGCTTGTCATAGATTTATATTTACAGATCATTCTTTTTTTAAAAAATCACTATTGGACCTTAGTGACACTGTGTAAATGGTATAATCCTATTCTGATAAAAGAAGTATTTAAATGTTTGTAGCTTTCCAAACGGAGTGAGTGACAGGACTATAGGAAACTATGAAATGGCAGGATTCACAAATTTGTAATTTAGTTCTAACGAGAAAAAAAAAATTTAAAACCAGTGACATGGTGTAAATAAGTCATGTTGGTAGGTTCGTTTAGTTTAATGAATATGCCGGTGTTGGTGATTTCAATGAATAGCATCAGTTTTTTTCTACAATTTAAATGGATAAATTGATACTCTTTTAGCCTTATTTTCAAATGTTCATTTACAGTGAGGAATATCTCTTTGTTCCTGCCAGCTTCATCATCTGTAAAAATTGTTATCCAGTTCAGTTTATATTAAACATCAATATTGAAAACAAACCATCAAGATTTCGGAATGTAAAGATCTTCCATGTGTTGTTTATTAAGTTTAAATATAAGATCATTACCACTACTGTGAAAAAATTTTGAATTGCATTACAAGAGGTCTTCCCTTTTTTTCTCTCCTTTTGAAATTTCTAAATATGAAAATGCTTTGTTCATGGAATTACTGAGAAGCTTAATAATCCAGATTTATGAGAGTAGTAGACAACGTATTTAACAATCCTCTTTGGGCAGAAAAGGAATGAGTTATTATTATAAATAATTTCTTAAATGATTTTCCACTGAAATGCACTGAATTTTTATTCATGATCTTTTGAAGGTCATAGTGATGTAGTTGATCATAATTTATGTACTGTGAATCCCCTTTCTTGTTTTTGTTTTACTATTCACTTAATATTTTAAATTACCTTTTCTTCCCATCTCCAGGGCAGCAGAGATAATATGAGTATTGTGTTAATAGCTTTTGAAGGAGCGCCGTCCGTATCAGAAGAAGCTGTTAAAAAAGACAAAGACCTAGATGAAAAGATAGAGGCAAAAGTAAAAGGTAAAGGAACCAATAAACCATTGATCATTATCTTCTTAGCATATGTAGTCCAAGTAAAATATAGATCGAGTTATCACCTTGGGTGTCAGCTTCAGCAGTCAAATGTGGTAGTAATCAGAGTATCAGGAACTGTTGAAAGTTCAAGACTTTCCTGACCTAGCTTTGAAATTGTCCACACTACTATGTTGACATTATTAATAATAATTCCATATATACTCCTGTTGAAGTTGGAGTAGATTAAAACTCAAAAACAGGTAGGAAAATGTCCATTTCTTATGTAGAGGTAAAACAATATATTTTGATCAAGATGCAAATAAGGCTTTTTTATAATATGACGAGCTTTTTGCCTTGTTATGAGTATTGTTGAGTATCACTGTTTTGTAGTTGTTTTCAGTTTACTGGAGGATGTATTTATGCATCTTTTATTTTTTTATTTGTTTGTTTTTGGTGTATATGTCATAATATGATATCATTATATGTGCATGAAACTGTTCTGAATAAATGTAAGCCACATACCATTTAAAAATACAGAAACATAATAATAGAAAAAAAACTTACCAAGGCCCATTTATGCTATTGTAGAATTATTTGAGAATTTTTTATTCTAATCAGAGACTCGGCGCTTTGCTCATTTGTATCGCTTTGTGTCTGTACTATTTCAGTGGAATGTTAAAACCTTTCTAAATTACATTCCTCTGCTCAGAATTAGAAAGCAGTATAATCTCTTTCAGATGTTGGTTTTTAAAAATATCCACGTTTCAACAGGCCAGCTGGGCCTGTGCTGCACTTATATGGCTTAATTTACTCGATTCAGCCGGATTTATACTTCTATCTTCCAACAGAAAGATACATAGAGGGAACATATCCATTGTTTTCTCGTGATAATAGTAATTGATTAGAAATTATCTTGCATTACATGATGGTAAATCTTAAATTAATGATAAAAAGAAAGTGTATTTATTCAGTCGAGGAGGCATGGCTACATTGGTCTTAGGTCAAGGTCGCTGATGTTCTATTTATAGTATTTGTAGCTCAAGGATCAGATCTGAGTCTAGATTTAGACCTACCTAGTAATTATAAATGAGGTTTCTTGATAGTGATTGCTAGCCCCGTGGCCTTTAAATTGATCATCATTTGTATCAAATTTAGGAATGCCAGTATGCCTCTTAGACCTTATTTTAGTTGTCACCTCTCCTATTTCACCCCTTTCATTTACATGACTGAATGCCAGTGTTGAATGAAAAGTGAAATTGCAGACATGAAACAAAAAATGTAAAAATGTAGTACAATGTAAATAATTTTTAAGTCTCATGTGAGACGTCATGCGATGAAATTAGGCACTCGTCAAACTGAGACACCTGAAAGATATGATTTTCAATAGTGAATGAATTTTTAACACTTTTTTTTTTCTTCACAGAACCCTTCTCTGTCAATGTAAAAATGCATTTCAGACTTAAATTTGCTGAAATAGATGGAGTAAAAGCCCCAGAATTGTAATTTACTGCCATGGCCTAATGAGGATTAATAAGGATTTACAAAAGTGATCGGCCATTTTCTCACTTCAGTTGCAGCAACAGATCCTCCCCATCATCTTTAATTGCCAATATCTTGAGTTCTATTTAAGGTAGAACAAAAATTTGTTCACACACAGAAAGGGAAATGAATAACCTTCACAGTGATACCAATATGCGCAAAATTTGACAAGAGCCTGATTTCATGGTGTTGCATCTCATATAAAAATAATACCTTTCTTTTTTAATAAATATCAGCCCTCTTTGCTTGTCCTCTTATAATGACCCCAAAAAACAAGAAGAAATAGAAAAATCCTCATCCTCTGTCCTTAGGGAGGTGGAGTGGAGATGAAACATCCATTTTTTTGTTTTAGTTGTTTTTATTACTAGTTGGTCTACATCTACATGTTTTGTTTAAGGAAAATAATGCAGACTCGTACTGCAAATTGCACTTTGTGTACCAGCAGACAGTGGACAGTGCACACAGACATGACACCGAACTGCGTGTTGCGCAGCGTGGATGATCAGATGAGAGTCAAGGAAATAAATGCACAGCATTTTTAGGATGTAATGTAGAATGAAGATAGAGCATGTTCAAATCTGTTTGGTTGCCTTAAAAAGTGAGAGTAGCAAGATCCGATTCTGGTTTTTATTCTCAATTAGAATGGAAGTAGACTTGTTGAAATGCTTGTGCGGATTCTTTTCCTAAATAGAAAACAAAATTGGAACGATGGGAAGGGAAAGCGTTCATTTCAGAATTGTTTTCCAAATTAGAACCATTAAAACATCAGCGCTCTGAAACCAATACTGATATGGAGTTTAAAACACAAAATCAGAGCCGTTTAAATGGGCCTTAAACAATGTTCGCTCGTAGCTTGATCTGATTCTCCTACTTGTGATAAAATCTGTGGTTGAAGTTAAATGAAATTTGTTGAGCTGATTAGAGGCATTTCATAAAGTATAATTTACTACATAAGAAAAAGGCTCTGAGGGCATATTTTTATTTTCAGGGAAGTAATGTTGTTGGAGTAATGCAAAAATTAATATAAATCCTCTCTTTTAGTTTTTTTTTCCCACTTGACTCTCTAAATTTTAGAATCGTATGTTTGTTCAGAATATGTGTGGACACAAGCAGATGTGGAGGATATATTTGTAATTTACTTGTTGTCAGTGAGATTTAGCCCCAGTACTTGCACACTCATGATGTCATTCATATGGACAGTGTAGATTTTCAATAGGTATCCCAAGAGACTTGAGGTATTTGATTAGCTCTGGCAGTAAGTTATAGTGCCATTTACCCATTACATTTTTAAATTTTATTTCTTTTATTATTATTATTATTTTTTTTTTAAAACATATTTTTATAAAATTGCAGAAATTTATGTTGTTGATGCTCTGAAAGTTATAAGTATTATAATTCAGATTATTACATTCTCCTTTCTGTGGGCTCACAAACAAGAGTAAAAAGCACCTTCTGTGCATGTGAAGAGATGAATAAGCCAATATTTGCTTCCATCACTGTTAACAACTTTTTTAATTAATAGAAGAAAGCAACATGAAATAGCAAAACAATTGCTGATTAATTGTTGGCTCGATGGACAAGTAAATGGAAATTATTCATTGTGTTTTTCTCGATATTCCAATGTTTGCATCTCCCTGCATCCCAGTGTGCTTTGCCTGATAGTGTGCACTAGTTTATTTCTGTTAAGAAGAGTGAAACACATAAAAAATGTTAACTGTCGCCAACAGTGCATGAATACTTTCACAGATGACACCACCATATTACCATCAGCAAACTCACCAGGATTTCCATTCCAATTTATGTAACTTTGATTCTGTCTCCTGTGCTACCAGCGAAATAACATCCACCAGGAGGTTGAAAAATGCATATAGCATGTATACTACCAACATGGGCTTATACTGAATAACCATTTCAGCAGATTGAGAAAACCCTTTGAATCACTTGCGATATAGATTAAGTCAGTATGTTCCTTATATTATTATAGTAAACACGTGCAAAGGAATGTTCAAGAATCCATTGGCAATGCCCATTTTTTACCTTAGATGCATTGACATTTCTAGCCATACTGTTGGTTTTTTTCATGGGAGCTGAAAGTTAACTCTTCGTGCAGTAACAACCATTAATAATGTTAAAACAGCTGTGATGGGTTGACTTTTTTAAAATCATTATTATTTTTTGCAAGGCATGGCTATAGATGCATATTAGAGTCATGCAGTATGCTGTACATGGTTGTTCTAATCTTGTTGCATTATAATTAATTTACATAATATTGACGAATATTTTTTAGTTTACTTTTTGTTATAGCTTGCGAAAGGTTAACTATGAGTACCGTCATGGTCCATATCCAGAACTATATAATAAGCATTGAACAAATTAATGCAGTGAGCTCTGTACTTCACACTTCACAGAGGACACAGTAGTGGTTTTCTTGAAGACCATGTGCATAAGCAATGTCATTGTAGTTCTTATATACTGGTAATTGGACATTTCCTTTACATGACATTCTTATCATTATCTCACTGATGTCAAGATGTCGGATGGAATGCACTATAGCATCATAAATCATAAACAAGTTTTTCATAACATTAGCTTTGAACGTAAGAGGGGTGAACTGTGGGATGCACTGATATACTTTACTCTAAAATTTCTCGATATGATACAGCTTCATGCCGGTAGAATATTAAGTATTTTTTTTTAATTTCAAAGCAGTTCTCTTTCACCTTGGTCCTTGCAGTCCAATTTTTATTAATTTATTTTTTGATCAATTTACAGAGAAGATGAGGGGAAACTTGAATCATTCAATTTATCATCTCTTGTGGTCTCATGGATAAAAATGTTATATTCTACTAAAAGATTCAGTTCACATGGATACCTGCCAATTTTTTAAAATACAGATATAAAATGTTCATTTTTGAGATGTATTTCAATCCATTCTACAATATAAAATTACCATTTAGTAATTTAGTGATAGTAAGTAGAAAAAATTATCAGCAGTAGACTTTTTGTGCCAGTAGTCTCAGAGATTTTATAAGCCTTGAGAAGATATTCACCCTTATCTTTTTATTTTTGGTTGTAAATTTGAGTGCCAGTGAAGTGATTTAATGTACTGGTTTATATTACAATAAACATTGGTAAAGACATATTCAGCTTAAAGAACAAATACAACTGTTGTGGATTTAGAATTCACTGCATGTGTTAAGCAGTAGTACAAATGATAGAAAAGCATGTGAACTTAACTTTAAAGAATTGTAGACAGTAAACCAAACAGCTGTAAAAACCGATTTCCTTGAAGGCATGCAAGTTAAGCATGTATGTGTATGTCTCACTGCTGTTTTGGTATATTGCTTGATATAAATAATGTAAAGCATGGGCTATTCAAAATGCATTAAAAAGCATGTCCCTGAAAACTACAACACAATAGTTTCTTAAGTTAGTGTCACAGATAGAATGTGTGAGATCATTGTATTCTTTGTTGTGAACTTGCTTGTTTTAATTAGTTTGAGTAGCTGAACAACTAGATTAGCTTAGTAAGCAGAAGTCAATCTGTTTTGTAATTGTTTTTTTTTTTTTTCAGACCCTTCTGTTTATTTTCAAGTTTTGTTTATTTATACATTTTTTTTTTTTTCAGTCTTTCCTTTTGTTAGCACCTGGGGTTCTGTGTTTGGAAATTTATTTTTGGCTTTTCAGTCAACTACACTATCACATGTGTCCTCATTCTGGCCTAGTCTCTTTGCTTAGCATCATTTCTTGCATGTTGTTTTGTTGCAGAAATTCTTGAAAGAGAGCCTCAGGAGAATCATGATTTTGGCTATGTATTGCATTCTGTAGCAGAGGAATTACAAGATCAGTTTCCCCCTGGTGGAGGCTTTCAGAGCAAGTGAGTGAACAACAAATTACATTTTCTTTGTCATCCAGGGCCAGTCATCAATACTAGGTTTTTGCTCTTTTTTTATTTGCATTTGGTCTGAAGAGTAGCTGCCCACAGCACTGTTTGAAAATCTGTCGCTTACTCTTCCACAATCTCTGAAAATTGATTGGTTCAGAGCTGTGGAGTGTCATAAAGTCAACATCCATGAACAACATTTAAACAAACATTTTGCATAAGAAACATCCAGAACTGATGGGAAATTGCAGTATTTTATCTTACTGTCTGGCTTATGCTCCTAAATAAATATCCACCTTTTTAGTTTATCAGCAAGCTCACCTTATGCAAAATATAAACCACATTGTTCTTTTTTTTTTTCGTTTGTTTTATAATTTTTTATTGGTCACTTTATGAATGATGGTCTTCTGTTTGACATTTGTGTTGTTTTTAATATATTTTTTTTTCTTGTGAATGGCAACATACCAATTTTTTAAAATTTCTGTTCCCTTTTTGTGACTGGTCACTCCTTTCCATTCTGTATTTTTTTATTTGTAGCAATTTATATGATATTCTGTGTAGCTAGTGAATTATGTAGAATGTAGTATGTCAGTTGTCTATGTGTGTTTCTTGGGTATTTTTTTTTTCATTCTCTTCAGTCTTTTGAATAGGTCCATAATGATTTGTCTCATTTTTTATTTCAGAAAATCAGTAATTGAAAGTGTTTACCATAAACTCAGGCCAAACGATGAACAAGACGTGAGTGATGTATGCAGTTTGTTTTCACCTTCATTTTATCATTAAATTATTATTCAATTTTTTTCCTTCTGTCATGATTGATGAATGCTTTGTATCAGTAAGTTAAGGGAAAATCTTCATTTCTTTCAGAAGATTGGATGGTATAATAATGGCTTCGAGATAACACATATATACTTCATCATTTTTGCGTCTGTTCATTTATTTTCTTTTAAGGGAAAGGGAGAGGGGTGTTCTTGTCAAAAGTGTTTGCTGTGTTGTTGATAAACACAGGTTTTTATTTTTTTTTGTTTTGCTTTCCTCTGTCTGTTCCAAAGAAGAACAGCATGCTCAGTAAACAGCTTTGCTTACGGGGTTTTTTTTCTTCATCTTTGTGCATCAGTAAATAGAGATTACATGGCCTCTAATTTGCTAATGTATATGTTGTTGCTGTTTTTTTTTCCTGTGTTGTTTACAATCACTGTAATGCATTTCAAGGTGAAGGGGAGCAGTGCAGGTAGAATTACCACTGATTTATCACTGCACTACTTGCAAAGCATTCATCAATAGAAAGCATCTGTTGCAGCTCCTTATAGTTGGCTTGTGCTTCCCACATATATCTCATACTTACTTGTACGGAACTAAATGTATCATTATTTCCAGGGAGTGGAAAGCATATCCATCACACAGGTGGAAGGTAGATTCTGAGTATCATCTCTGTAAACTCAGAAATTGTAAATCAAAAAAGTCAAAAACGCTAAGGAAAATCATAGAATTCTAACTCATTCTTCTGCAAACAACAAAAGTTTATGTGCTAATTGTTCTGGCTATTAGCAGTAACGTGACAATCCCGTCGACTCAGCCTTTTTTTTTTTTTTAAGTCAAATTTGTGATTTTTTTTTTTTAAATACAAATATTGAATAAATTGTAAACTGGAGTGTAATAGTCTCATTTTTAAGTTGAGAAAAAAGCAAATTTGTATTTGCGAACTATTCACCCTTTAGTTAATTTTTCTGTTCCAGCTGTTGCCCTTTATGTGTGTGTGTGTGTTGGGAGGGGGGGGGGAGGGGAGATAAATGTGAAGTCAGCATTCTCTGTTTTCTTAGAGTAGTTCTAAATTTAAACATTACCTACTAATGATGGCAAAGCTTTTTGCACCACAGAGATGAAAAGCCTTGAATAATTCCCATGCTAGGGTGGACCGGCATTGCCATGGATAAGCTCTTATGATGACATCTTTTATATATGCAGAAAGACGAGTTTTCTCATTGTCAGACATTTGGGCATGGGTTCATGGGTGTCTTTTTTTTTCCTTTCGGATCAACTATTTCGAATGTGACTAAATTATTGGAATTAAGATGCAAGTAAAAGTCAGCAAAATCATTTGCCGTTGCTAGTTGACCAAATGATTCTGTTTGAGCAACAGTATCCATGGATCAGCTTAGAATGATCTTCATCAAATCTGTTTTTACAGACCTCCAATGCGCTTAAGTTTTAGCAGACATATTTATATTTCAGCTTTGACATGTGCACATCCTTTATCTCCTGTTCACAGCAACTAATCAATGGTGCAGGCGATTATCGGAGCATCCGCTAGGTTTATCTATATTTTCTTGAATTATATTCTTTCATTTTATTGTATGAAAACTAAATGCATGCTTCTGTGTAATGAAGTCATTCCAGTTTAAACTTTCAACATTTTTTCAGTCATTAAATGAATTATGGTCACAACTTGTCAAACATTACATACTTATAGACAATAAATAAAGAATTTATTTCATCAATGCTGAATAAAGAAAAGCTAAAGACAGTCTATTTTTCGATAACATATTGACCACAGGATAATAAGCAAAACAATTTCAAATCGATATTTTGACCAGTTTACAGCCGAGAAAATATTGAAGTAAAAAGTGAGCCAAATATATCGAGATTTGATTACATAGAATTTTTTTTACATTATTGCAATAATTTCATGTTGACCATCTTAAAACATAGAAGTTTTGTTGAAACTTTTGATAATTTTTCACACAATTTTGGGAAAAGCAACTACACTTGTAAAGAATTGAATGCTTGGAAAATGTTATTGCTGTTGCAGTTATTACATAACCATTGACCCTCATGCAATACTGCTTGATTTGTTTATTGAGCACAGTACCACTTTTTTTTTTTTTTTAAATTTGTTTTACTGTCTGCACCTAACGATTTACTACAGAGTGCAGTAGGACATTTATCTTTGATTCTGTCAAGATCACTTTGGTCGCCAAGTTTAAATTGTTAAGAACGATATTGAGAAGAAAAAGTACCAAAAATGGGTTGAGGTGAGGAATAAAAACAATATCTCTGTTAGCATACAGACTTGATGGATATTGTGAATGCTAATTAGTAACTGCCTTCAGATACTTGATGAGATCACATGATCATTGCAGCCATGTTGGATGCTTTATGGATCTCCAGATTTTTCATATATTTCCTGGCGGGTTTGTTTGAACATTAGGAGACGTATGTCTTGTGCCCAGGGCAAATGAGCCAGAAATCGCGCTGGTTGATTCCGTTTGTAACTATTTTCTGACTCAGGCACCAAATTTAATTCTTTTCTTTTTTTTCACAAAATGAAAATTTAATCTTTTTTAACCTGAAAAAAAAAATTTGGTATAAGTTTTAGTATCTGGGTCGGAAAATTATTAAAAACAGCCGTAACATCCGGCGTGACTTCTGACTTATTTGCCCTGGGTGCAAGACAAATTATTTTAGACGATGAAGGCATAATTACTGTCATGCTCAAAGTCATTCAGTCCATCATCAGATACATAAAATTTACCTTTTGAAAGGCTTTGCCCAGTAAAATGCTCATTAAAAGTGATAAGTCACTAATAAACAATAACGTCATCTGCAGATCCTATGGTTTGTTTGATAGTGATATGAAATACAAAAAACAAATAAAGATTAGGGTTTTATAGGTTTATGAAGATGTAACCAGTCAAAGAAAACCATTTATGATATTTTATGAAGGCATCCTACTGATGTACCATTTTTTTTTTAAAACGTAAAATAACACACTTGACAGAAGTCAAAGATTGTACTCAGCCATTGCCAGGTAAGATTCAAACTGTGATGATTAAAAAGTTTGTTACTTTTGCTTCATATTAACATTACAGGCTCTGTTATGCTGACCACTATATTGAAGGTCAGACAAGATATGTTATATTGAAAGTTCTTTTTTTTTTGAGAAACAAATATTTTTTTAGGGATGATCAGATAGTAACCTCTCAGTGTCTCTAAGACTAAAGACATACATGTGGTTCTCATTTTTATAGCTATACACTCTAGCACGCTTATTGGGAAAACGTTTAAAAAGAAATTTGCGTTATTAAGAAAGAATCTTTGGGAACGTTTTTTTTTGCTATGTAATTTCTTATGCTTACAAAGAAATACAACGATGGGCTGATACGAAAACTACACTTATGACAAATGGTTTTCGTTTCCCCAGTCTTAAACACTTTTATTTTATATTAAGCGTAACCAAGACCAAACTCAGGTACCGAACCAGTTCCCTCCGACAAACAAATCATCCCTGAGCGATACCTGCAATGTGCTGTACTGCCCAGCAGTATGACACAAAAAGCCCCTACAAAGAAATCATCCATGAGCGAGTCAAGTATCGGCACCCGCAGTGTGCTGTACTGCCCAGTGGTATGAAATTGAGGGTAAGGCCTGAGGCGCAAGTGTGTTGAAATAATGCGCCGTCCCCCGTTTCACACCTCACCCGCCGCTCGTGGCCCCAATCGAGTATAATGTACCTTGAGAGGGTGACACTTATTACGTGCATGTGTGAGGCTATTACAATTTTGTCATTATTTATAGCCACACAACCACGGTATCAGAGGATTCAGCCGAGATAACCACTCCCTAGGAGGCTGAAAGGCTCTGTAAACCATATCAGAGGATGGCTTGGCCTTTGTCTTTTCACTCGTACACTATACACACTTCCACTTGCTGGCATTCGGTCAGTCAAATCAGTGGTGCTTGTCAGTATTTCTTGAAAGCCAGTTTTGAGAAGTCGATAGGTATCCTTCAGTTTCATATTGAAAATTGTGAG
>JBCEWB010000014.1:5685653-5702601 GCA_039654565.1 Peronia peronii | reverse complement strand
GTATACAGATGGGAAAAAATTATAATTAAATATTTTGTTGATATATCAAAAATCTAATCAATACAAATTAAACATAGAATAGCTATCTTGCATTTCACCAAGTTTTATTCAATTTGGTTTGAAAATAAAACAGCCTTAGCAATTCAAAAAAAGTTGTTTATTTCCAAGATGGCCACCATCTCCATAGTAACAGGTCACTTTTTGGAATCAACAGAACTATTTTTCCTCATATCTCAACACGTCCAATGCCACTATACACATCTTTTGCTCAAAATAGGCAGAATAAAAATTTTCACTTTCAAGAGTAGCTCCCCCCCTTAAGCAACATATACTAACAGATAAAGTTAATATCTTACCAACAGTAGCTTTCATCAAATTATGTCACAAATGCCTATGTATATCAACTTTAGAGTGGGAGATTATTTCATGGACACAGAGTCACCAGATTGCTTACAATAGAAGCAGTGGTGAAAAAAAAACTGTCTTTAAAAAATGCAACAGGAAAAGTACAGGCAGCTACTTTTTCTTTTCTTTTCCAAAACTTCATACAAATGCAAAAAATGGCAATGGCAATATAGATTTGTGATAAAACTGAATACAATTAAAGGATACTTATGAATTTATTACAACAAAGACTAATTACAGGCAGTATAATCTCTGAGTACTTTAAAACGACTGAAATTTAAAGTTAGATGATTAAAAATAAAGAAAAAAAATAATTCACATTTGCAGGGTTACCAACTCTCCCGGAGAATCCAAGATCTTTTTGGTTTCTAAGAGAAACCTGGACTCCCAGAAATACACTAAAAATCTGGATTTCTTATACTGCACCAAAAATAATGAAGAAATTATGAAAAACGAAGAGATGAAATATGGAATATTTTAAGATTTTGTGTACTCCTGGATGTAGGTTCCTGGTGGAAGATTCCTTATTGTGACCTAAGCTTTTCTTCATTCTTATTCAAAGATAGCAGCAAGCAATGTCAGGCACTTGACAGGATTTTAATGTTATTGGACCAATACTGTAAGTCAAATTGTAAAGATCATAAAGAGAAATTTTCTGACAGCATCACGGTGTGATAAGGAAGTTCTCAACATGAAAGAACAAAACCAACAACCACATCCAGTTTGATCCTCTGTGCAGCAGCAACATAACTAGACTACGAGAAAAGGCAACGGCGATGGCAGATTTTCTGACCTCTTATTTCAACTTACATTGCACTGAAATTTACATGAAGTACTGACATCTATATAGATGTAATGTCATTAAAAGCCTAGGACAAGTAATTGTCATTAGCTGCTTGTGGAATAATTAGATCTATCAGTGGTACTGTTAATGTTATAGCATAGCTATAAAGACAGTCATGGGATGCATTCCACCACATGTGACTAGATTTAAACTTAGATCTAAAATAACTCATGGCATGGCCAAGCTAGGCTATTTTCCAACTGCAGATCAGGGTATTTTGTATTCTATTGTTTTCTTTCACTCTGTTCTTGAGCAGAAAAGTATCATACTTTGATCAGCATTATCTCATTGACTCCAGAATTTGATTATTCATACATTCCTTTACTTTCTTTCTTTTTTTTTTTTTTTTTACAGCCTGAGCTCCGTAGGAGAAAAAGAAAAAGCTAATTCAGTGATATACATGTCAAACGTAAGAGATTTGTACTGTACTGTGTTCAAGCAAGGATAATTATGAATAGATCTGCCTTTCTAAAGTGCAATAACATGTTACATGTTATATCAAAGCATTGCATATAGATTAAGCACTTTAAAAAGTTATGCCTGATTTTTGTGAAAAATCCCTTTTCCTGCTTTATAAAAAACCTGTCAGATCTGCAACTCTGCATCTGAAACACAAGATACAAACTCAACTGGGTAAATAATCAATGCATTATATTTGATTATTACCAGCTTTTCCTGCTTTTAAAGGAATAGGCGAGGGCAATGGCTCATTTGAGTAGTCTTTCCCCATTTCCAGTTGGGATGACACGCTTGAAAGTGGGTGTGGCTGGTCTCCTCCCCCTGTTGAGGAAACCATTGCTGTCATCTCAATGCACTCCCCAGTGACATCACTGTCACCTCCTCTGCAAAGATAGAAATTCAAATTTTGATCACATAGAAAAGTAACCCACTTTTAAAAGTAAACTACATGATCGCTATCACTTCCAGATATTGTGACATGAAATTGTGACATAGGGTGGAGACTAGAATTATGTGAGTACAATAATTGTCAACTTATGAATGTATCAAAAGCTGCAAAGATCCTTCACAGCATAAGGTTTACTCATGGCTTGTTATGAGGTGAAATCTAATGTTAGAAAAAGAAAACATGAAAATAGCACACATCTTAATTGATGCCTACGTCATGTGCTCAATCATGAAATATTCATTTAAATATTCTGAATGAGGTAGTGGAAGAACATTTCTCTAAATGTTTTCTCTTACCCTTTCTCCACTTCTTCTTTATCCGCAGACTCATCAAACTCCACTGATGGATTCTCCTCCTCTGCATCTCCAGTATCAAACAAATGATGAAGTTTAAAGTTAATAACTTTGATTATCCCAAACAGGAGGCCTATAACTAAACAGTATATACTCCACACCAACACTGTTGGTTGTAGTGTCTGTAAAACAGAGAAAAAAAATAAATGAACAAATTTCAAAACCAACTGCAAAGAAATTTTAAACAGCACAACAAAAGAATGAAAATGGCTCTCAATTTCTGGAAATGCCAACTATAATAAGGTGTTCTGAGGAATCACTTGCAAAATGTAATGCTATCTTATGGTTGCTTATGGAAGTATTCACAACATTTCAATATAAACAACGAATTTTAATAGTCCATAAATATAACCCATTCAATGCAAATGAGGCCTGTGTGAATGTTTGACAATATTACACTGCAAATGTCCTTTACTACTTTGCTGGAATTACACTGAAGGAGGATTAATGTTTAATCTAATTGAACACTTTCTGGCATGACAATTACATTTCAAACGAGGCAGAGTTATCCACATAGACAAATCATCAGTTATTGAAACCCTTGCCTACCCATTACTGTATGATTACTTTTGAGACATCTTGTCAGAAACCATGTTCATTGCCTTTTTGTTTTTTATAATGTATGACAGAGATTTAGCCTTGCTTACAACACCTTCCAAAGCACTGCAATTACAATTCTTTTCCTATCCCTATATTCACTACCTACATCAGATCTAATGACAAGGAAAAAAACAATCACTGACAATGATTTTACCAATTTGGTATATCTATGACAACAATAATTCACAGTCACAGGCTACTTTTGACTTCTTCTTCTCAAAATAAAATTATATATATCAAGAAAAACAAACAAACAAAATTGCAGCCTCAATGTGCCTGGAGTTTCCAGTGATCATCACACTAAATGGCATTATTTAGTACTGTTTTTGACAAACCAATCAATGGCAAGGCAATTCAAGAATACTGTTTTCTGTCCTCACAGAAAGCAATAATAACAGCATTAGATAAAGAGTCTTCTCTACATTTAGCCCATGCACAAGGCAACAAATTGCTTTTAAAGTGCCTTGAGATCTAAAAATATAAACAAACAATTCTGTAATCTCTCCACTCTAAAGTCAAAATCAAAACAAAATAAAGGCTGGATCTACTTCTGTTTATTACTGTGATCATATTCATATATAATTGTGCTTCATATTTAATCAATATATAGCACAAATCTGGTTTAGAAACGTGTAATCTTACGGAGTGGAGGACGAGCGGGAATGCCAATAAAAACACCCAGAGATACAGGTGAAAAGTGTTGCAGAAGACCTGCTGCTGAGGATCATAAAACCATCCTCCTGTCAAGGATGCCCATATCCCTTGGCGAAGGATGTCTAGAATGTGTGATCCCATTGACCCACACCTGGAAATATTGTTACATTGCCTGTGATTATTAACCACAGCTTAACTGTCTCACATGATTTGGGTGTCAATTTTTTTTTTTCGAGGTCTAATTGTTTTCAACACTAGGTCTATCCTTCGATATCAGGATTCATGTTTTCGGCCATTACAACCAAGTCAATCTCACTATCGTACACAGGACGAGAAATGGCGATAGATCTATTTCAGATGACTTTCTTCGCCGAGGCTAGGCTGAGAGCAAGTTCAAGTTGGATCCCTAAATACGGTTTATTTATGAAAAAGTTTGTTTCCATCATTTTTCTATTACTGATTGAGAAAATATTTTCTTCATAGAAAATAAAAATAATATCAATAGTAAAATTTCAAGGTCAAAGTACACAAGATGGCGGCCAGACGAAGCAGAGATCTAACAAAGGTGTCGAGATAAAATTTCCGTCAACACATGTAAAATTCAAGGCCATGGAAACTTGTTACCCACATTATTTCCTACTGAAATCATCAACAGTGACTTAGATTTCCTAGAAATGTGCTACCTATGTTGAATTTACAGGACGAAACCGACATAAAATGCTTTTGTTCCTGTCTTTCCACCTTGTTGTGGGGTGGATCAACAATGCATGAATCTACAAACATTTTGTGTCGTGTTCATTTGAATACAAATCCATCGAATGCGACACAAAGGGGTGTCGGCCGCTTCGATGGAACCATCTCGGTTTGTTGATTGGCGACCGGGTCGAAGAGATGATAATGATCAAAGTCCCTTGTGGACTGCCATCTTCGATTATGAAGCAGCACGCGAAGATGAGTTGACGTTACGAAGAGGAACACAAGTTCATGTCTTGTCAATTGATTCTGGAGATGATGGGTGGTGGATGGGAAGAGCTGAGGGAAAAGTGGGAATATTTCCTAGTAATTTTGTCGCCAAAGATTCACAGCTTAATGTGGATAAACTCCCACCAGACATTGAATCTAAAGACCGACCCTTTGAAATTGATTTCGAAGCACTGGACTTGGAGGAAGTTATTGGTGTTGGAGGATTTGGAAAAGTTTACAGAGGAAGATGGCGACAAGAGACAGTTGCAATAAAGGCAGCACGTCAGGACCCAGATGAGCCATTACATGTGACAATAGAGAATGTAAGAAAAGAAGCAAAACTCTTTTGGCTTTTGAGTCATACAAACATTGCAGCATTACGTGGAGTATGTCTTAAACCTCCCAACTTGTGCCTTGTTATGGAGTATGCTGCTGGTGGCTCATTGAACAGAGTTTTAGGAGGCAGAAGAATACCTCCTGAAATTTTGGTGAACTGGGCTTTACAGATTGCACAGGGCATGCACTATCTCCACGAACAAGCTCCATTGACACTGGTGCACAGAGATCTCAAATCAAGCAACAGTAAGTCCTGCTTTTTTGTCTTATGAATTAAAAGTACGCATGACAGTTGGCCATTTCCTTCAGTTCTGTATGACCATTCTGAACCATGTGACATGTAAAAAATTAAAAGAGGACTCAGAACGTCTTTATTTTGATGTTTATATAGATCTAGGCCTAATAATATACTCTTTACAGTCAATGTAACAGTGTATCTTTCATCACGTTTTATAACACTGTATTATGTTTCGTTTTGACATTATCTGTTGCAACCATTGACTTTGATATTTTGCACAAACTTTCGAATTGGTAGAACCTGACCATGGCATATCATGTGAAATGAAAAGACACTTTTGTGTGCTTGTTTTTGTGTTGGCCAGAATATATTTGTTCTTCAAATAATTGAAAATACATCACAACTTCTATACTTTTGACCTGCAGTTTGGCCTTAAAGTTTGCTTTTAAACATCTTTCGTCCCATTGAGATTATAATCTGCCAGCTGATTTTTTATTTGATTTATTTTCTGTGCTCTCCCTCTCCCAGACTCCATAAAGGAGTTGGCTGGTATTGAACCTCATACTTCAGTAAGGTTTTTAAAAATAAAAACATTAAAAAATTTGATATCACACTTTGTTGAAAAATTTCTATGATCCTTAATAAATTGATAGCTATCCTTTAGGGTCTTAAAAGAGGAAAGATAGAGTACAGGATTATGGAATGATAACCATGTACCTTTAGTTCAGTAATAAGAATAACAGGGCCAGTTGATCAGACATTGCCTTTGAATGACCAGTCAGGTTGATGTGCCTCTCATTGCTTTTCCTTGTGATCAGTATGTCATAAAAGTGATATATAATAACGAATCGTGCACTGTAAAGCTGATCCCCCAAAGCTCAATTTTAATAACATTTACATTCAGAAAAAATTCACACATCGCAGATCTTGGCTTTTCTAAACCAAACTGAACTATCAATAAGCTGTTGCCAACAAATTGTGAAGTTCAATAAAAATGTCCACATTTTGGCTGGAGCGAAATCCTGGTATCTGTCAAATCTTGCTTTGTTTTTTTAAAATACAATATGGAACCCTGATAACACACTCGCCCTTTGGACCAAACTCGAAAGATTGTGATATCAGGGTGAGGGTGCTATCATGGATCATGCTGATTTTCAGAAATGTGAAAAAAAGGCTTAGGAATACACGTGAAATAAAACGGAACATACACCTATTAATTATACATGTACTTATTAAAAGGGTGAAATTATTAAGTAAGTTTATTAAGAACTTTTTTCCCAGTAGAATTTACATTTTGAAAAGTTTTTAAAACTTGGTAAGTGAGTCATGATGCAGGGCGAGATCGAATAGTTGATAATGCGCAATGCACGGGATTCCACGGGTCAGGGTGTGTTATAGTGTAGATCTAGCGTGTAGGCCTACGACACTGCGTGCCACAGTCACGGTTGAAGCTGAAAACAGGGGCTCAAGTGAGGCCAAGGTTAGCGTAACATTATGACATAGGCTTTATGTGCATGTGAAAGGGGTTGAGAAGGGTGGGCCAACTTAGTAGGCCAACTGGCAGCAACAATGTACAGGTTAGCGAGAAAGCGGGCTTTTCAATGTTTTCATAGCACATGGGTAACGTGGACAACTGACAACAGTTAGTGTCCAAATGAATTGAATGTGCTATGCGGGCTGAACACGCAAACCTGACCATGTTATTGAAAATCAATTAGTGTGTTTAAAGAAGGGTTAAAATCAGACTTCGTGAGAAGATTGTGTTAATCGGGAGATTGTGTTAAGCCATGATCGTGCTAGCGAGGTTTCACTGTATATATAGAGATCACTGAACACAGAAATAACACAACATAAATAATGTTGGACATCTTGAAAACTTTGAGATATGATTTTTATATGACAGGTTTGTTGAATTGGGTGAAGAGGGCACTTCTTATTTTCAAATAAACACATTATTGTTTTTACAGTAATATTATTTTGGTGCTCCCGGTAAGACAAAAAATTCTGCAACACTTAATCTTTTTTTACTTTTAATACTTTAGTTGATATTGGTTGTTTTTCATTGTTGATAGAGACATGACGTAGTTTATGAAGATTGTAATGTTGTATAGAACTGAGGTGAGATTAAATGTACTAAATTGATTCCATGTTAAAAATCTCGGTAGCATAAAAAAATCTTTCCACATAAGATCACTTTATTTTCTGTCCTATGTCATGGGCAGCATTCTTAAATTTCTAAAATATCTTCCTTCATTGAAGCTAGTGTTCCTCATGTCTCAGCATTATCTTGTGATACAGAAAAAAAATTTATCTTGGAAATACCCTCTGAACTGTGAATAAGATATTTTGAGAAAAGTTGCATCCAAGGATTTTCGCTCACACTGATTTGTTTACTTGCTCAGCACATGGCAGACAAACCTTGACGAATGATAGCTTTCAGACATGTCATACCATATATAAACAAAGCTACATGTGAGCAATGATTTCTTAGTCATGTGACCAATCTCGAAATTCCTCATTTTACAACATTCTTAAAGACAATGTGTGCAAAGCCTTCGTCCCTGCAGAATTGAGAGTGAAAACTTTATGAATAGATTTCCCACTTGGGCAAACCCTGAGAGTTTGCTCTGATATTTTTATTCACGTTTTTCTGATGAAATTACTAGTATCAGCTCTTTAGTTTACTGGTTATAATACACAAGAATAAATTTATAGAGTAGAAATAGTAACCTCTTAATGAATCAAAAAAACTTCTCAGCTATTTTAAGCTTTTACTCCTGTTCAGTGTTACGCATTACAACATTTGAAACTTATCAATTTTATGGTAACCCTCTGGGGCTATGTTCTCTCCCCTGTAATATATACCATATATCAATGATTATCAATGCCATCAAAATGATGCTCTGTTGTTAAAGTTTGCTGATGATTCCACAATACACAATCCAAGGATTGGTACTAGATAATGAAGTCAACTCTTTTGATGAAGTCAAGAAGTTCATAGAGTGGCGCAAATTAAATTTTCTTTTAGTTAACGTCAGTAAAACAATGGAGAAGATTTTTTACTTTCGGAGACGAACAAATGTCATCGAGCCTTTATCAAAAACCAGATAGTTGAATAAACCTCAAATATCTCGGAATCAAGTTAGATTAGAAACTAAAGTGGCACACTCACGTAGAAAACATCTATAAAAAAGCGAATCAAAGGCTTTACTTTTTACGAAAATTCATATCTCTGGAAGTGAACTCTGAAATTCTAAAGATGTTTCATTCATCAATAATTCAAAGTATCTTATCCTTTGGAATCACTTCTTGTGGTGGATGCATCTCAAACATGACAAGAAAAAGAAAAAACAAAATAATTAACAAAGCCAGTAAACTTATGAACATCAAACTGTCATGCATCAACGATATATATATAGGGATGCATGCCTTAAGAAAGCAAAAAGTGTCATCTCAGATGTGAAACATCCATTAAGTTCCGAGTATGTTCAATCAAACTTAAAATGCAGGAAGAGGCTTCTTTCAAAAAAATGAATATAAATGTAAGCGGTCAAACACTGTTTGTATTATGCACTGTATATTGTCATGTTTATGTATGAATTTATGTTTGTATTGTAGGTATATAAGGAGGTATGTATGTATATGTGTGTGTATGTTTGTGTGTGTGTGTATATGTGTGATAAATGTGTATGGATATCGATGGTCTCGGGCACAAACCATGTAAGTCCAAAGACACAAATTTTACAGGAGACGGAAAAAACCATTGTGATTGAGAGCGATCTCCGTTTTAAATGGTTGATCACATTACAATTTGACTAATTTCTGTTGATCTGAGGGCCTAGATATTCTTAGACATGATAGATCATGTGTTTGTGAGTTATTTTGAGGCATAACGGTAATGCTCCAAATTCCGAAGTTAGACGGTTTGTGCCCGAGACCATCGATATTCAGGTATGGAGATATATATCATAGGCATATGGAAAGTGTCAGTGTATGATTGTCCTGTGTATTCTTCATATATATTGAAGATTTTTTTTTTTTTCTGCAACGTATTCATATTCAAATGAATCGTGAGACATTACAGTTGGAGGAGATCAAATTGTACAACAAAATGAATTCTCAACGTTCTTGTGCAAAAAAGTGTTGACAAGATGAGTTTGTTGATCTATCTTTGTTTTAAATTTTTAGACACTCCCCATACTATTGCTCAGAGCTAGAAATTAGTAGAAATCTCTTTCTGGTAATGTTAATTTTAGTGGTATGACTTTTTTTTTAGTATATTTTCCTTTGCCATTTAGAATATTAGTGAATGTAAAACTCAGTATTTAAACAATACTAGAAGAAAACCCATGGCCTTTGTGGGAGATTTTCCAAATATAGGTCAAACCGATACTGCCCTCCGACTCAAAGTGTAAGGCAAGCTTGCACACCTTGGTGTTGGTGTTTGGGATGATTAAACTGGTTGTTACTCAAAGAAAACATATTTGGTGTTTTGAATGCGTCATGTTTACTATTCAATTATTAACTCCTTTTTAGAATAATGTCAAACATAGTAAGCTTTTTTCAGCTTTATGTAAGTAGAAACATGGGTCTTTATGCAACAATGTTGTGTGCCAAATTTCATATGGATATGTTTGGTAGTTTTTGAGTCCATAAACCATTTATGGGTATTGTTGCAGATTTATAGTATAGATTGTTTATTATTTTGCTTGTTGCAGTTTTACTCAAAGAACCAGTGGATTCTGGAGATTTGGCACATAAAACCCTAAAGATCACAGACTTTGGACTAGCACGAGAAGTTGAGCAGACAACACGAATGAGTGCAGCAGGCACTTATGCATGGATGGCACCTGAAGTTATAAAGCTCTCTCGATTTTCAAAGAAAAGTGATGTTTGGAGGTTGGTTTGTTGTGATCAATTTTGATAGCTACCAGATCTCATCAGTTACTCAAGTTGTTATGTTTCCATTGACTATTGCAATACATGTGTTCATTAAACATTTTCTCATAAAAATTACTGTATTTATTCTTAAGTGAATTCCAACATAATTATCAGATAGCTCTGAAAGCTATCTCTATGGCAGGCCTAATGTTTTTAATCGTGAAGGAGATGGCACAATGACAAGCCAGGATTTGTTATGAATTGTACATTTTGTCACACATGTATGTAAATGTATAATCCTACTGAGTGGTAATTTGTTTCCAAGGGAGAAGTGGTTGATTCAGTGCATTATGACACTTATCCTTATGTTTGTAAACTACTTTATAGGGAGGGAAAGCAAGCAATTTTAGTCAAATCTTTTTACCAAAATATGCACAAGGTTTATCATGTTTTAAACGCTGAGTCATATTTTTAAAATTTCTAGTATATGAAAAGATATATAATCATAGCTGTGTCATTTCATACACAACATTACATCATTGCATCAGTTATATAAATGTTTCCATCAATGTTTTCTCAAACAGTTATGGCGTTGTACTTTGGGAACTTCTGACTGGGGAGACACCTTACAAAGGAATAGATGCACTAGGTGTGGCATATGGAGTGGCAGTAAACAAGCTTACCTTGCCTCTTCCCTCCACATGTCCACAAATGTTTTCACAACTTATGTCAGGTGTGTTGTTGATAATTATTCCAGTTGGAAATACTCATTTGCTATTGTTACCTTTGTCTTGGACTTCTCTACATCTTTAAGAAACAGCTAAGTTGAATATTACATCTTTAGAAAACAAGGCAGAATGTTTGTGACTCAACATAAATGAAAAAAATTCATTTGGTTTCTTGATGAATTATGGTAGTAATCTTACATTTCTTCTTGAGACATTGTAATTTTGTATCAGACTTTGAGAGGAACATTTGAACTCTTTCCTCCGTGAATTTCTTCTTCATTTGAGCTAAACTACAAGTTGAGTGCACGAAATATCTGATAAAAGTTAGAGATTGGTAACAGGTCCTGTCGTGTTTGACCGCTTGCCTCCAGTTTGATTTGTCAAGTTGATAGTAAGACAAACATAATATATGCTGAATGTGCAATGTGAGCAAACCTTCTGTCAAATGTCATGACTCTCAGGTATGTGACAGATAAACTGTACAAAGGTTTAAAATAATGTGTTCCTTATAAAAGTGATCACCACTTATACTGAAGAAAAGATTTCAAAAAGACCTCTCATTTGTATTTGATTCTTATGTCATGTTTGATTTAAACAGATTCAGAGAGAAATGTCATTTGCCCATCAAAATTTGAATTTAGTCTTAATCAGAAGCTTTTGTTACCATAATTGTATTTCACAAGTTCTTCACAATTTTAGCTAGAAATAGCGTGAAACAAAATTCAGAGAAACAAAATGATAAAAAATGGTGCATATCAGAACTAGGTTTATAAAACCTGAATCATGAGGCCTGTATTCAGAATCGGAGAGTAAAAGTGTGGCCGATTTGTATTGGACTGATGTTGCTTCTCAAAGATCTCTTCTCAAGCCACTTTCTCTCTTTTTGTTTTGAATGCAGACTGTTGGTGCCAGGAACCCCACGAACGACCAGCCTTCAGCGAAATTCTCCAGCGTCTTCAAGCCATTGCCACATCATCCTTTGTTACCACTCCACATGATTCATTTCATACAATGCAGGAGGACTGGCGATTAGAAATAGAACAAATGTTTGATGAACTGCGCAGTAGAGAAAAGGTATTTATGGTAATTAGTAGGTTTTTTAAAAAAAAATTTTTAAGGTCAGTTGCAGCTGAATCAAGGGACAGCTATACATATGTCCCTTTTAGCAATATTTTGTATGAAAATTAGATTAAGCTCTAAAATATCAAGTTAGTTTAATAAAATGAGTACCATTTTATGTGGCAATGGTAAGAAAATATTTAACATCGCACTTGTCATGAAATATTTACATTTAGTTCTTGAAAAATTGTGATTTAGCATATTGTATTCCTGCTCTTGTTATAACCAAGAACTAATTAAATTTTGTCATATCAGGAACTACGCTCGAGAGAAGAAGAGTTGACCAAGCAAGAACTACAACATAAAATTCAAGAAGATGCCTTGAAGAGGAGGGAGCAAGACTTGGCTGCACGGGAGATTGAGCTGTTAGAACGTGAACTGAACATACTCATTCTGCAGCAAGTAATGCACAAGCCGACTCCACAGAAGAGAAAGAGTCGAAAGAGCAGGTTAAAGGCATTGAAATATGGTGGAAAGAAGATCAGTGAACCATCAGGTGTGTATTTGATCATTATATATTGTACTCTTTAATAACATGTTAAAAAAGTAGTTATAAATTAGTGTTTATCTTTTTTTTCTTCTTTTTTTCTTTTTGTTGTGTTTATCTTTTTTTTTTCTTTTTGTGTGTGTTTGTTTGTATTATTTGGGGGGGGGGGGGGGCCAGGGAAGAGGAGAATATGAAACCTCGATGTGTTTACCAAACCACATTAATTTTTTTGTTATTACTTCAGTAAGTAACTGACTTTGTAAGTTAGACTTTGTTTCATTTTTGTAAAAAATTTCTGTTGCACATATCCTGTAGCATATTACATTATTTAGAGCAGTTATTATTGGGATGGATATTTTATCTTATAACTCTCAATCAAGGAGTTGTCTGTTACCCATTCAGTAAAACCATTTTCTTTTTCTTCATCAGACTTTCGACATAATATCACGGTTCAGAAGACCATGTATAAAGGACAGAACTTTGGCAACCCGGCTAGTCCCGACAGCCCTCCTGCCACACCTACCCATCCACTTCCTCCCCCACGTTTCAGAGCCATAGCTTGTAAGTTCTTTATTCACTGTTGTCAGTGAAATATTGTGTAAAGGAAATTTAGACATATGGAAGTGTTGAAGTACATATGAAGAATTGAATCATGGTGAAGTTCCATAAAACAAAAATCAGATCTGTCGTCACAAACATGTGGCAGTTATTGAGAAGCATCTCTCTTTAATAGTAGTTATCACCGTTGCATTTTCAACAGAAATAGAGCAGATTCCTGTTTTATTAAGCTGTGGAAGAACACAGTTGAGCACGGAAAGCTCGAAATGATTGGGGAATGGAAAAAGTGGTTGAGGACTCTGTAATTCAAGGAATTGCATGAACTGCCACAATTGAGGGAAAAAAGATAAGAGTCATAGTATTAGCAAAGCCCTCACCGTTCATACATTATTGATACTATAAGAATAAATGAGACTTTGTCTGCTTCGCTTTATATTTTAGAGATACATATGGCAGCTCTTCCTCTCCTGGCAAGCGGGACTTGTTTGTATTACTTGCCAAAAGGGCTACATTTAGATATGTCAAAGACAGTAAATGGATGGAGAGGTGGGGAGAGGATGATCAATTTACAAATGGCTGTGCAAGACAATAAAAGGACTTTGTATGCAAGCTTTTGTTTCCCACCTGATCCTCCTCCTCTACACCCCCCCTAAATATTGTATTATATTTCTTCCTTCTCATCTGCCTCCCATCCCTCCTTTCCACTTCTTGCCCTGATCGTTGACACAAATACATGGATTCATGTTGGTAAGATTTTGTGCGCGAAAGAGATAGGTTGATAAGAAGAACGGGAAAGAAATTTCTGCATAGTGTCAAGCCAGTGTGACGTGGAGGAGCAGTAAAATCATATCAACTCATTCCGATGAATTGAGTGAGAAAAGGAGGAGGAACAAACATGCAAATGAAAGTACTAGCTAGATATGATCAGCTCAGTGTGCCAACCCCTACTCTGATTCTTCACATATTGTAGTTCTTCACTGATCAGTCACTGCAATCCACTCTATTCACCTCTTCCATTTTGAGTGCCCAGTAAAGACTGTTCCCATCCATCCATCAAAGTGAGATTTGGCACTTACTGTCCCATTCAAGCATAACTTGTCGAGGGTTCAGAGATTGATACAGAAACCAAACCTCAGCAATACCTGGCTTTATTTGGCGGCACATTAGTTTACAATGTTCCGTGCGACAGTAAAATCTGTTATAAGATTCCGTGTTTTTGTTATACATAGAGATACATAGGTTATAAAGAAATTACTTCTTGGACTAAGAGCTTTGAAAGTAATAATTATCATCTATATACCTATAATGTGACATGGATTTTGCAGTTATTCCTCTGCTGAAATCACCTAAAGTATACATTTCAATAATGTTTTTGATGACCTGTTAATTTTTTTTAAAATTACATTTTGAGATCTTCGTTGGTAGAGATGATGCAGGCATATCTGTTATAAGATGATGCCTGGGAATGAAGAAAACTTGCGTTCATAAAGCTGTTTTTCATCAAGAATATATACTTGTTTTCTGATATATAGGATTTATTTTTTTTACTTTGTTTTAGAAATAGCTCCATCTAATTGTTATTTCTGTTTCTGATTTTTTAATTTTTCAGACCCACCAGTAGATGGAAAGAAAGGTAAAACTTGGGGTCCTAGTTCAGTGCAGAAAGATCGGCATGTTCGTTCTTCAATAATTTTTGCAAATGGACAGTGGTCAAAGAGTGCACCAAATCTGGAAAAGTCTCTGAGGCAACTGGGCGGCGGGCATTCCAACATGGGAGCAATCAACCATCTATGTAAGTTTCAATTGTACACAGCTGTTGATAGAAATATGGTTTATTTTTTTAAGTCATGGATATTTTTTTGACAGTTATGAGAAGGGTCACATACCACTAAGAATGGCCCCACTTCGTCATGAAATAAACTGAAAATTGCTGAAAATTTTATTAAATCTGTTGGTTTTTCAGCTATCAAGAGAAATGTTCATCTAGACTTTAGGCCTAGCTCTTATTTCAGTTCTTTTTATTGACTACCACATTTTACGTCAACCTTTCAGTCAAATTGGCACTATTCAGGATGAGTATTTAGGTCTGATATTCTTTTTTTTTTTTTTTTTTTTTTTTGTTAAGGAAAGATTTCATTTTATCAGTTCAAGACATCAAAAACATAAGATCATTTATTTTTTTTCATAGTACATATGGGAAATATTGTATAGTCTTTAACTCTTTCATGAATGAATGTGAGACACCAAGCCCATATGTCCTTCAGAAGTGATACTGCAGTGTCTCACATTAGGGAGTTCACTGGAAAAATTAAGTGTAAGCTATTGCATGAAAATAGGCTCAAAAGAAAGCCTCCACTCTCCTGATTGTTCTGCTTTTCAGATTTTTCAAATATCTCAGTTGGTTCAAAAGTTATGGAGAAATTTGGACCTCATTTTTTGACAGAATTTTCCAATTTTTTACCATAGGAACTCTGTGATCGGTTTTGAAAATAAACCATATCTTTTGAAGGAATGGGTTGATTTCAGTGAATTATACATCAAAATGTTCGTCTTTTTGCACACAATAATTCTAACAATAAAAATCATTGTGGGCACAGATACTCAGGGTGTAATTTACAAAATTGTTATTTTATTCATCATTAATGTAGCTTCAGGAACAAAAAATTTTTTTTTCAAGTTGTTACAACATAATATGCCAGTGCCATATGATACATTTGATTCCTGTTCATTTGTTTGCAAAGAAAAACACAGTAACTCCATAAAAAAGACTGGTATAATAATAGATGTCATTTGTATAGCTACTTATCCCATTCTTCTCCCCGATCTTGCCTTGAAATGCTGTAGAATCGCAAATATGAGCAATTATTAGCCTGCATGAATTTGACAAATATTTTATAATAATAATAAAAGGCATTTATATAGCGCCTCACCCCTGGCGGGCTCGAAGTGCTTTACAGCAGAACCAAAATGCTGAACAGCCACACACGAAATATGCCTCAAAACAAACATGGGCAACAACATACATACAAATTCATAACATGGTATACAGACATGATTCGAGACATGCTCACATACATAATACATAATACAGCAGAAACGCATTTGTAAGTTTGTAGACATGACTGACAAACGGGAAAAGCCTGAAAACATTACTCAAAACAGATGCTTAATAAACAGGTGTGTTTTTAACTCGTTTAAAAGACTGTAGGCTTGAACAGTTCCTAATGCACACAGGCAATGCATTCCAGATTAATGGCCCTGCATATGAAAATACCCTATCCCCATATTTTTTCATTATGGGAACGGGGAATAGAGAGGTGGTTAAGACTCTCTGATCTGAAGTTTCTGGATGGTACATAAAGGCATAGTAGATCTGCTAGATAAGCTGGCGCGGTAGACTTTTGAATGCGAAAACAGAAAGTTGCTACCTTGTAGTCAATTCTGGCTTTTATAGGTAACCAGTGCAATGATCAGAGTAAAGGAATGCTGTGGTGGTACCTTGAGGTTCTAAAGGGTAAGCGGGCTGCATTGTTCTGTACCCTTTGAAGTTTAACAAGCTTATCGTCCGGCAGCCCTGTTAGAAGAGTGTTGCAATAAACTAAATGTGACAGTATAAAGGTGGAAAGAACTGTTTTCATAGCAGTATCATTCAAATAGGATGCTAGATGACTCAGTCTTCTCAGTTCAGCATAGCATATTCTAATCAACTGATTGATCTGATATTCCATAGATAATGTCTTATCTAGAATAACACCTAGATTTGTAGCCTTGTCAGAGAAAATAATTTCCGAGTCCCCTGATGAAACGGCCGTCATGGACATAGAGTTCAATTTCCCCTCAGTGGAGCATGCCATTATTTCAGTTTTGTCATCATT
>JBCEWB010000014.1:5660149-5673873 GCA_039654565.1 Peronia peronii | reverse complement strand
GCAATCGGAAAAATCGGAAGGACAGGAATTTGTGGGGGAAAATCAGGATATTCCGATAAAATCGGAATAAATGGCAGATCTGGATCTAGATTCTACTTTTTTTTTTTATGATTGCTTCGCCGGACTTGAGGCATTTCAAATGTTAGATCGTGGAAAGCCCTAACCCTGACCAGAGGTCTGCTCCATAGCCAAGCATTCACAAGCTTTTTGCCTTTGTGTGCTCGCCATGGAACAGAGTGCTTGGCAAGCACAAAACAGCTGCTTATGGTTGCTCAGCAATCCTCTCGTGTGCAATTGGAATTTACGTTCGATATAGATCTAGGTCTAGACTTAGACGAAATCTTACATCACACATGACAATAAAATAATAGCTAAATATATTTCATTTCTGGAATTATTTAACAAGTTTTCATTTGGGTGGGGTAAATTTTGAGCAGACATCGAAATTTCTGCTTACTTTCCATCCAATTTTTAACAGTGAATCAATCATCAGAAATAGCTAGATCTATACTTCGGCATTTTTACTGAGAAGCTGAGAGCGAAAAAAAAAAGATCAGGTTCGAAATTCTCCCCATTCCCCCTTATACGGTTACAGTTTTGATAAGCTTTTCAACCTCCTACGTGGTGATTATCTCAGCCCTCTCATTGGACTAGAACCGACGTTTTCACAGAGAGCTGAACTCGAAACTCCTACTTCACACCCACTGATGCCATTGGCTGTCTTGAACCAATGGGTGCCGCCATTTTTGCTTGAGAGATGTAAGCACCTCGGAGGGTATGCTTGCTGTGCTTGGCGAGCAGTGAGGCAAAAAGCTTGCGAGTGCTTGGCTACGGAACGTTGCTCGCTGAGCCCAAGGCAAAATGCTTGTGAGTGCTTGGCTACGGAACAGACCTCAGATTCAGAATCCTACCCTGCACACGAACAAAACAGTAAACTATTAGAAAAACTTGTGGGAATCCAGGAAGATCTAGATCTACATCTTAACCAACTTTCTTATGAGCATGAAAATCTAGGCCTAAATCTAGACGGGTTCTAGATCTATGTCAGATAAAGAACTAAAGTCAGTAAAGTCTGCGATATTCTTTCCGAATCGTCGGAGGTGAATTTAGCTCCAAATCTAACATCAAATTTCTCCCATATTTTCATTTGGAAAGCACACTATACCCTTCAGATAGATCTATTCATCATTTCCAAAAGCCTTTCGCTGGTTGGGAAATGAATTTAACTGAAACTGATAATATATTTACCCTGCGGTGAAAGTTCGGAGAGTCGGTGAAGGAAGGAAGTAAACGGTTTGTTTTAGGTTGAAATGGCCGCCAAGGGGCTTCTTAAAAGACGAACTTTTATTGGATATTCTAATTAAAGCAACCAATCAGTATTTTTGACACAGGCCCTCAACAGGAAGTCATTTGACGCAGGCGTATAATGGCAGCCAACACTCAGAGCTAAGACTTTTGTCGTGCGAAACTATTTATTTTGTATTTCTCACACTGTTTTCAGTTGTTTCCATTTAAATGAAATGTTAACCAATGGCATAGAGTTGTTTTAGAATGGCTGATCTCCAAAACGAAGCCACAAATTTATTTGAAGAATTTTTCAATCCTAAGCCACATGCACGAGATGAAACAGCTGATGTTGGCAGAGACGTAAACAACGCTGACGACCCAAATGTCAACAAGCACAGTTTTCTTCCAAGTGGAAATGCTTTGATAGCTGCAGTTTCAAGTCATAGTGGTGATAATGGAATTTTAGCTCAAACAAAAGTTAGTGAAGTATTGTCAGATGGCAGTTCGCCAATGAGTGTACCAGACAACGTTACACGAAACAATATTGAAAACTTGAGGAAAAAGGCAGATTCATCTAATAATAGCACCTCAAAGAAAATTGAAAACAGTGCCGATAACACAAGTGGTAATAGTTCTACTAATGCTGTAAATGGCAGTAAAAATGCAGACATGAAATCAGATGCGAAACCCCAAGGGAAAATTAAGAAAGCAATAAGTTTCCCAAAGGATACCTTTATATCAGGATATTTTGATCCACCGGATCCCTGGAAGAATGGTATGTATATTTTCCTGGATTTTGTTCCTTAATTTGTCAGGTTCTTTAAACAAACTTTCTTTAATTCAAGATGGTAATCGAGTAAATGTTGCAAGATGAACAAATCAATATAGTTTTAACCTGCTTTTACTTAGCTCGGTGTGTACCTGGCGCAGCTGTAATAAATATATATTAGATCTATATATATTCTCTTTGGGTGAATGAGGTGAATCATGGTGTATGTGATTTGTGAAATGATTTTTTGCCTGAAATCCAGGATAAATACAGAAGGACAATACTGTACAGATGAATTTTTATCCATTTTCTCTATAAAACTTATTTCCTTGCTTATTTTAATTTTATTTTTTCAGTGCAGACAAATCAAGTTACAATTTCATGTGTGTACACAGCTACAATCAAACTGGTGAACCATCAGTCAAGGTTCTCTGCTAGCCAGCCACTAGATTTAGAAATTTTTAATGTATGATGGTTGAGATGAAGAAAGTGACCTGATGCCATGGATAGAGAAGATGCTAGACAGAGATGCAGAAGACAGTAGTCTTTGACACTGACTTTCACAAATCTGTGTGCTGCTCTTGAAGCAAAAAACTAAACAAAAAATTATGTTTTTAGAGTGATGGGATAGCCATATTATTTTGCACAATACATGACAAGAAAGGGCTTGCAGTAATATTTATTGTGATGAATAAAATTAATCTGATGCGACAGGTTAATGCTTTATAATAATTTTGGATTTTGAGAAAAAAACGTTATAATGTATTTGTGGGGTATTACGCTGGTCAGATTGGCACATAGGCATTGAGTTAATGTTGTTTTCTTATAATGTTTGTGAAATAAATGAAAGATTGTTAAAAAGCCAAGTTGTTATGATGTCAATTGTTTGGTAACTTAATAATGTAAATATACAGCTGCACTAAAAAGGACATGGAATGGCTTACTCCCTAGATCATGACAAGATAAGGAGGTTCATTGTGTAATGATTTTCCTCTTGCTTAATTTAGAGAAAATCATTGATCCTATAATAAAGTAATTGAAAGATGATGGTTTTTACACAGCACCTATCTGGACTACTGCTGATGAACTTATTGCAGCATATAGAAAAAGTTGTGAAATTCATGGAACAAAACCCATACAGAAAGTTATTCAACAGCTTCAGGTCAGTGAAGGAACTTTCTTTATTTAACAGCTATTTTTTATTTTATCTTGTCATCTATGGTTATATAAATAAATTAGTTTAAAATAATTCTTCTTCATGAATGATAAGGGAAACTTTTCTATGTCATCTCTTAGTAAGTGTCCTCACCGTGCTAGGCACAATTTAGCCATAATTGTGCTGATGCACAGTTAAATCCCAGCACAAAACAACAGTCATTGCGATCTGCTTTTTTTGCCTTTTTTACATATCTGTGGCCATCACTTGCTTTTCAACGTTCCATTTGGTCATCACATTGTTGTTCATAGTGAAGAAAAAGTAACATTAGTGAGACATTGAAGAATTAGAATTGTGTATTTTTTCAGCCTGATTGAAATTATAGGGCTGATGAACTCTGAATAATTTGTTAATACCCGATAATATCATTTGTTGCAGGCTATACCATCACCTGGCAAGCGTGAGGAACAATTTAGTCTAAAAGGTAGGATAATTTAAAGATTTTTCTTTTATGCATTTTAGTTCTGTCTACAGTAACATAAGGATAGCTTTGACAGTGATGATGAGATGTAAAATACATCTTCTTCAATGTACATCCTTCAGTTGGGTCTTCAGTATCAGTATGTGAAAAGTTATCAGTTAAGTTTGTGTGAGCAAACAGTGACACCAAAAATAGAAATTAATTTTAAAAAAACAAAACAGAAAAAAAAAAACCCACAAGTTTTTGCATTGTGAATATGGCATACAACAGTCCACACTTTTCTTGTTGCGTCAATCCATTTATATCCACCCAGTCAGTTCTTGAGAGATGCATGCTTGCTTTTCAGCCATATATTGTATACTTTATTGTGTTCAATCATCTCTGGTGTGGTGATGAATATAAATGTAAGTTTTGAAGTGCTGTAATTATTCATCATATTGAAATAGGGTTATTTATATGTATTATAAAATTACTAGTTTCACATCTTTCTGTAAGGCATGATGAAAATTGCAGTAAACATATACATTGTGACATGGCTGGAATTATGACAATAGTGAAGAAAACATGAAACCTTTAATTTTAATTGAAGCCCTTGATTGGTTAACACAGTATTTTGAGGCTGTGGAGAATTGTTGAAACAAAGTCCACAAATATGAGCAAATCTTTGTGATTTGCTCGTACTGAATTATGGAGCTAGTGTTTGGCATGTATTCTTTCTTTGATGTAAGCTGTCGAATGAGTTGTATGTGGTGTGTCATATGTCAGAAGAGTCATGTTGATAATGAAGGTCATTGTCATATTTAGAAAGCATTGTAAGCAAATATGATAACATAGTATCTCAGAAGATAAATATTGTTACTTTATGATTTGCCACTGTATCTCTTAGGGTAGGGCAGCATTATATCTCAGTGCTCCAGTCATATCTCAGTTCACTTACCCAAGCTGACCTAATTAGACCACATTTTAAGAGAAACTGTTCCATTTCTCTGACTGATGATTGTTGTCAATTGTGTTCTTAATCATTGTCACGATCTTATGAAAATGTGTCAGTGACCAGCCTAAAAGATAGGAACATTGTGTCTAGTTATAGTCTTATTCATTCACCTTTAACCTTGTCCTTGGTCACATGATTTGACAAGCGTACAATTTGTCATCCACTGTCTGTCAAGAAAACAGTAGAAGCTTTACTTTTGCCAAGGCTCTCTGAATATTTGCTCTGTTATCCCTCCTATGTTAGAATCAATTTCTTTACCAGCTCTTCAAAAACGTGCATCGTTTGGGTCACTGAGTGTTTGTGTTTTTAGTGTGCCAAAGTTGAGTTGCTGAGTCTTAGTGTTTGAAATAGTTGTAAATCTACTACTGGATATGTCCTTGACGGTCAAAAGCCTAATTTTGTTTCTGAAACTTTGATTGGATATGTTTTGAGTGGGGAAGACATTGAAATCATGAATTTACTGTTTATAAACGAAAATTGAGTGAGTGTGTTGAGTATAAAAATGATCTCATTGAGTAATGTTAGAATGTCAGAGATGGTTGTGAAAATTTAAAAAATTGGATAATGAGCTTCCCTTGTTAAATTAACACAGTCATTACGTTATTGTTTTTTAGGTTCTGTCCAGCAGGGAAAGAACAGGCTGTTACTCCTAGAATATTATATAATATCATAGAACAGATGCAGAGATGAGCAGTTATTCTGAAGATGCATTAAGATGCAGAAGTTATGCACATCAGTTAATCGTTTGAGGAATTGTATATTTTAGATAATTTGATCCTTGTTCCATGTCCTATCCTTCCTCTATGATGACTTTCAAAAAAGTGTAGTAGTGTTGTCTTGCATACATATTGTTACAAGAAAAAGAAAATATGGAAGAAGAAGAAATAAGACCATCAGTGTTTAGAGATGGCTGGATAAAAGTGATTCAGGTAATGCTGACAATGGAAAACTATTCCTTACAGTTACAGCTACTGATCGGTCTAGACGTGCATTATTTGGACTCAAGTTTTTATTTTGATTTACTGCATAGCAATGTATTTTCATAAAGTGTTCATTGTTGCCATGTATTGATCATTACTTCACATGGTGACCATATAGCTAGGATAAACCCGGAATTGTGTAGTTTTAGCCGTATGAATTGTACTCTCCAGGAGTGTGGGCTGAAAGACTAGACTTAGAATGAGAGAAAGGAGAATTTCATTTGAAGAAACATATGTGAATGTATGATTGAAAGTTGTTACTCTTTGTCCATTGTTTACATCTTTATAGTCAACACTTTCTAAATTTATATTTTCCTCTCTCTGGCGCATAGGAGTTTTTTCATTTGTCAAATTTGGATTAATATAAGCCGCGATCACGACCCTCTGTCACAGGTTCATATGTGATCGGTTTCAGTTTTGTCTGATTTCTAACTGATAGTATCACCTGGCTGAATAGAAATAAGGCATAGGATCTGTAGGCTTCTTGTAGTGTGTGCTTCAAGGGAATAACATTGAAAGTGCTTGTTTAACCATAAAAGTGTTAAGGGCCCTATTTGGATATATAAATTACTTTTCAAGTAATATATAACTCAGTAGCAAAATACTCATCTTATAGTTACTTAAGCTAAACTGACAGTTTCTTGAGTACTTAAGCTAAACTGACAGTTTCTTGAAAGTGAAAAAGAAAAACAACATTTTTGTAGATGTACTTGCATTCCAGCCATTTCTTGTAGTGACAGTGACGTTTTCTTCCTTGGCGAAAATGTTTTTTTACCCGTGACTCTCTAAATGACAGTCCATGTGCAGTACCTAAATCAACCATAACGTTTTCATTGCTGTCGTAATCAGGTGTTTTTTGTGCTAACAACCCTCGAACTGCGGAGGGGGGGGGAGGGGGGTTCTGATCGTGTAGCGGGGGTGTTTAGTTATTTCTGAGTACATCGACGATTCTTTGAATCATGGGTAGCCTATTGATCTATTGGATGGGATTGAATGAGTGGGTTTTGTCAGGCGAGAAGAAGTTGAAATGAACTATTTTGTCTACAGATAAATATACAAACTGATTATGGAAAACGTTCCAGTTTGTTTAATTTAAAACAACAACAACAACAACAACAACAAAAAACTAAGATTGTCACTGGCAGAGATCGAAAGTGCATGATAGACGATAACATGATCAGATAAAACAACAAACAGTTGCAGGCAGATAACTACAGATAACAACGGTGAAGTTTTACATTAAGAATAGGCACGGGCGTTGGCATTTTCTTAAAGCTGAGATAGTAATGGAAGACTGTAAGTGTCTGGTTTTTGTTACGTGTTGACATTTCCAGTGATTGATTAGGTCATTAATTATCATGTGGGATGTCATTAAGATTTGTTTCAGACAGGAATGGAGCAAACGAGGCTGCTTTTGAGACATCTACCGCGCTCCAATGAATATAGTTTTTTTCACGGGCCTATTTATTTCCGTTTGCTCGTAACCTGTTGTTTGCACACCCTGACTAAAGATAGTTATCAGTAGTCTGTGGTACATAGAAGGGGAAACATCGCTTTTCTTCAGTTTCAATATTAATTGAAATATTAATTTAAAAAAAATAGAGTGTCAGAATCAGTTAGTACAGTAAGAAGAAAATATTCTTACACCACGAATTTTTCAGGATTTTTTTCGAAGTGAGCGCTGCGAAAAACGACCGTGGACGACCCCCCTCCCTCCGCCTCAATTTGTAACTTTTTTTTTGTTCATGAACTATGTTTAGCATGGGAGTAATATTATCCTTCATGAAAAAAAATTATTCCCATTTGGCGTGCAATATGTGTTACATTTCATACGTCCAGTGAGTCTGGTCTGATTGCATGAGCATCCACTGGAGTAGAGGCCTGAAATTTTACATACACTGAGATGTTGGGATTACCGGTTTGCCCTGCGACCCCCAGTTTCTTTGATATCCCGATAGTGTTAAAAACCTCGGCAGACAAAGAATGTTATAGTCTGCTGTATGTAAGAAAATAAGTTCAAGAATTTGAGACAGAGAACCAAAAAGAAGGAGGGCATGTTAGATATCGTATAGATTCACAGGACAAAAGAAAAAACAAAATCTTAGGAAATTGTGTGGAAGTGAGTTTCTTTTCGTTCACAGAACTACTCTCTCTAATTCATATCCAAATTATTATGACGATATGGCATACACGCATAAAATACAGCCGATTTTCATTCAATTGAACCCCTTTGAAAACAAAAACGATTATCTTCAAACAAAGTTGGTGTTAGCCAATACAAATATATAAAGAAAGAAAAAAGGCTAGTTATGGACTGCCAAGAAGGCTAGCAAGAATTTACTTTAAACGAGTTAATTATATGTGGACTGCACTCTGTATAACGATATCAGGATTGTGTTCAAAGCCCTTCTCTCGCTGAAGGCGACATCATAGGAATCAGACCACAAACAAAGCAGTGTTTGAAACCAACAACAAATTAAAACACGCTTGCAACAGTTTGGGAAAAAAGAAATCGAAAACAGATTTTTTTATTTTCTTGGTCACACCGCTTTCTTTTTCCGACACAGACATGGAGTTTGCTGTCCCACGTAAGATGTGTCCAAACCGATAATGGGTTACTCGGCGACTTATTGAAGGCACCAGATCAGTGTTCAGGTCCTGATTCACGCGACTCACGGATGTCTCAGTACAAGTCGTGTTAGTGACCACAGGATGGATGTGTCTTTTGCTGTTTCTGATGTAGCCGATGTGTTTTTAAAGGAACATCTCGTGGGCCTTGTCGATAAATCTCGCCAACCTCATTCCCCCAGGAGCTAAACTAATTGAAACTGAACACCCCAGGCGATCTGTTGAATGAAACTAAACCGAGTTTTCTCCCACAGTAGTTTATTGTTATAGGAAGGGTGGTGGGCGGGTGGGATGGGAAGAGGGGGAGAATGAAGAAACGCCATTTTAGTATGTGCTTGCGTGTGTGAAGGTATGTCATATAATATAATAATTTACGTGTACGTTATGAATCATCGACTGTTAGGTGTTAAAATAATTTCCTGTTGAGGACAAACATAAATAGTTAATTAATTAATTAATCGCTAGATAAAGTTGATCTTTTTCTTATTTTTAGGGGAAGGGAGGGGTGTGTGTGGCCGGGGGGGGGGGGGATACAGTTAGTAACCAAACTCAGATCAAATATATATTACATGTATGTTGAAGCCATATTAAGTAGGCTGAAAAGGTAGTGAACCAGCAGAAACTACCACTGTCTGAAAGAGTATCTTGGTAAGACAGACGAAGCTGCTTAGTGTTGTTGGGTGCATTCGCGCCAGAGCCACCCATTTCTCTTCTTAGGAAACAAGCGTCTTCTAGTCACGATAGGGGTAAGAAAAGGTACATGTTTCAGTGACGAGAAGATATCGATAAAAAGGTGTTTTATGACTAGACTTGTGAAAATACCGTGACCAAAATTTTAAAGTGGAGAAACATGTTATCACGAGAAGTTAAATGCCACTGAACCCATCTAATTCGTGACGTTTTATTTTCCCGTCTTAACGTCTCTTCACAACTTGGGATTGACTTGGCTTTTACTGATCCGCATTACGTGTGGCACTGTAGTCATAATTTTTGTGCAGTAAATTTTGTGTGACTCTGAATGTAATACAGGCACAGTTTGCGGTCACGTAAATATTTAAAGTCATCACATAGCAGTAGGCACACAGCTGGCAGTACTGATTTTCTTTCTTTCTTTTTCTTTGTTTGTTTGTTTAATTCTTTCTCTCGTTCTTTGCTTCTTTCTTTCTGTCTTTCTTTCCTGCTATACTCACTTCTTATCAGCATGTTATTTCTTTTTCTCCTGTCCATGTTGTTATTCCCCTCTTCTCTCTATGCTCCCAAACTGAGCCACTATGTCTCTTCAGTCCACTTTGTTCTGTTATGAAATACCGTATAATTATATCCTTGTCGCAGTCACTTTCGCTGACTGATGTTTCAAACTGATTAGTCGAGTGCTGTTTTCAACCATGCCCGCCTATGCTTTAGTTCCGCCATAAAATTCCCTGTGACAATCTCCTGGTTTAATATTAAACCTCTTTTTGTCCCCATTCACATCATGAGTATTACTTTCTTTCTCTCCTATACAGTGTCTTGTATTATATGTCATACACTTAGTTCCTTGTAATTATTATCGCTGGCTGATGTGTCAGACTGTTAACTATGGATCTGTATTTCAGTCATGCATGCTCCTAGTTCTGTTCTATAATTCCTAGTAACAGCTTTCTTATTACATGTAGAACACGCGTTTCTTTCTTTCTTCCCATCCTCGTTGTTACTCTCTTTCTCTTCTGTATACAGTATTTGTTTTGTGTATAACATACGTATTTCTTATAATTATCATCGCAGACTGACGCTTCATACTGACACGTATAGAGCTATGCTATATTTCAGCCATGCCTATATTTAGTTCTGCTGTATAGTCCCCAGTGATAACCTCTTATTAGACGACATGGCAATGCACCTCTTTCTTTCTCTCCATCCACATCGTTCCTCTCGTTGTCCCCAATACACAGTGTGTTATGTTTTATGTAATATACTTATTGCTTCGTTATGGTTCTTATCACTGACAGATGTTTCAAGCAGATTTATTAGCATATCACTATTTTCAACCGTGCTTATAACTTAGTCCCCCTCTGTCGTCCTTGTGAATGTGATAACCTCTTGTTCGTATATTATGTACCTCTCACTTTCTCTCCATCCACATTGTTACTCTCTTTCTCTCCTAAACATAGTACGTGTAGTATAATCGGTATAGTTATTTCCTTTATGGTGGTTACTTTCGCTGACTTGATGTTTCAAACTGATTAGCGCTATTTTCAAACCTGCCCAGGGTGGTTAGTTCCGCTCCCATATAATTGCCGCTGATAACGCGGTGTCACCTCTCTGACGAGGACATCTTATCGCTCACGGCCTTATTGGGAATATCCGTGTCCCTCAACCCATGATAATGACTGGAAGGAAATTCTTGCCTGATGTAAAGATTTTTTTTTTTTTTTTTTTAATCGTCATTATCGATCGCCAATCGTGGGTCAAACCAGTAACACATTGCAACGCACGTATGCTGTTACACAGACCGACTACTTATTTCCCATGCGTTAGTCAGACCTTGCAATGTTTACCAGCTGTTAAACGGAGTGTGCGGGTATTGTTCAAAGATAATAAGCCTTATATTGACTACTCGTAAATCGTGTCATTAAGTCAACGCAGTAGGTGAGCAACAGCATACAAGGTGGGCCAGAATTCATGACTCACTTATTACTTATATTTCTTCGTAGGCTTGTTTTATTGCTGCATTATTTTATTATTATTTCTTAATAATATGCTCATTGTATTATCACTGTACTGTGTAAATTTATTATGTTATTTCTTAATATCTTATTTTATTATCATTGTACTGTTTTTTAAATTTATTATGTTGTTTCTTAATATGCTTTTTAAAAAATTATCATTGTGCCTTTTAAATTTATTATTATACCTCGTAGTAGGCTCAATATTAACTTTGTATATTTGTGTGGTTATAGACATGATTGTTAAGAAATGTAGCTAAGAAGTGAGTCATGAATTCTAGCCAACCTTGTATATTCTCAGATAGGCATCGCGGAGAGATAGTGAGATGTAATTAGGGCCAGATGTTTATTAGTCTATAACGAGCCATTTTGACCGTTATCCAAATTACTGCTCTTAGACGAATACGAAGAAATATAAGACACGCACGATGAAGAAGAAAACAACAACAACAACAACAACAAAAACATTTTATTTATTTTGTTTTTCGAAACAATAGTACCAGGAAAGTCTGAAACATTCGCCACAGGAAGAACATATTTTTTTTTTCAACCTCGTATTTTTAAATAAGTTTTTGCTTCACTTGTTTCAGACAGCATCAGGTGAAGTGATTTTTGTTCCTCTTCGTTACTTGTCCTATACCTCGTATACTTGGCAAAGAGAAACAAGTTAGCTGGTTAGAAAAAAAAAAAAAAAAAGGCTCACTGTGTCTGGACTCTTACACAACGCACATCCTGGGTCCGTTGTTAATAAAGCCAGCGACATTTATTAGGTCTGGAAAACCAAACATCTTTGTTACTACAAACATTCTGTGATTTCGATTGTCAGATTACAGATTCGAGGGTTTGAAATCGAAATTTAAAAAAAAACTTGAACAATTTTTTCATCAATAGTTCCGAAACAAGGGTTAAAAGAGTGCAAGAAGTGTAACATGTGGTAAAATTGGAGTCACAAAACAAAGTGAAGGAGACTGTACACATTGTGCTGCTTTAGTCAGCTGATAAACAGGTTGGTAGCCTGTTGAGTCATTCACACATGCCTGCCTTGTGGAGCATAGTCAGCTTGTGTGTCACTCTGTCATAGTGAAAAGCACAGCAATTTTTAATACACACCAAGGGTATGTGAAAGGACATGGCATTTGAAGGTCATCTTACAAAGCTGGGTTACATAAGAAATGCACGATTAAGTATTCCACACGAATGTTATTCTTCCAAACGTGCAGTGATGATGACTGTATACCAAATAATATCTGAATGGTGGTAGGAAAACTCCACAGGTGACGGTCTTCAGAGAAAGAGTGGCTTCTTTCAATAACTCTTTCGACTTTTAACTTCCTGACATCTTCTAGAACCCCGGCCACACGGGGGTCATGACTCCCGATATCCGTCATCTTTTTTTTGTTCACCCTCAGGAACTTTCTAGGATTCGAACCAGCGCCGTCTGATTTTCGGTCCAGATGTAGTTGACCAAGGTGTTCTATCTATTCTGCCACGCGTGCAACTGTTTTTATGGCAGTTTTATTCTGTTTTATTTAAATCTGTCGTCCGGCATCAGGCGATGTAGAGATCATGTAGAGTCTGGGTTTTATTGCTTGACCATTCGCACTCTGGCGTGGATACTGTGCGAAACTTGATAGGACAATGAACTGTGCATTTACCTAACATCTTCTCCTACTAGTCCGTTAGCGAGATAGCCGTCCTCAGGTAGCTGAAAGACGTTTAGAAACGCAACCGGAATGGGTCCGTGATGCTAGTGTTACCAATGGCTCGCTAGAGACTGATATAGTGCCATATATCAAGACAAAGTAAGAAAGTTCACCTCACGATTTTGTTTGCTGGTACCCAGGTATTCTTCTCCATACCGGAATGACTATGATTTCCTTGGAGTTCGTTAGTCATGAGTGTGGCTAATGAGGCGCTAATTAGGTTTTAGTCATGGAATCTAGCCTGAAGTCATCATCATTTATTCCAGTGGCCATAGATCTAGTTGCTGCCAGCAAGAAAGGTCTTTGTCTTGATACACAAAAAGCTTGCGTAGGATATATAGAAAGAAGGATCGATTGTCAGCGTTAAGTTTACATTTGTTATGTTTGTCTGTGTGTTTGTTGGCTGTGTCTGAGAATGTCAAGATGATAAAATTAGTATGTTTAGGTTTGTGTATGAGCGGAGGAAGAGGGACTAGGTTATCGGATGTATGGTTTTCTAATTCCTCATCCTTTTTAATTCTAATTCCTTATCCTGTAATTTTTTTTTTTTCCATTCTGAGGGAAAAAAATCAATACATGAAACAAGGTATGCTGAAGACTTGACAACGTCTTACACCGATAGTCTCGCCATGTTCCGGATCTATATACACTGTAATAAACATGTAACTATTTTGAAAGAGGACCTAGATCTATATAAAATTTTGTGGTAATTAATACATGTATAAATATTGCTCATTGACTTTGAAAGGTGAGACAAGGGCAACATGATTTTGTGGGTCTGAGGGTAAAGTGGCGGATTCCAAGTATTCCTACTTTTTATCAGTATTTGTTTTTCACTTTTTATATCATCTACACAAATAGTGAGTGAAAATTACCGGCCCGTATTTCTGAGACTGACGTATGGGCATGAACCAAGAGAAACAAAAAATAAAGTAAATCTAATCCAAAAATTAAGCTAAACTGTTATCAGATTTAGTACATGTAGAGTCTCGGTTAAGGAAGGAGGGGTAGGGGGGGGGGT
>JBCEWB010000014.1:5615842-5646214 GCA_039654565.1 Peronia peronii | reverse complement strand
TCCATCCATCCATCCATCCATCCATCCATCCATCCATCCATCCATCCATCCATCCATCCATCCATCCATCCATCGATGCTTCCTACGAATCAATCCTGAGATACTCCCCTGTCATGAATGACCACTGTCCACCTCCAGGGCCCTCACTGCCAGCTGGACGCTGACGAATGTCACGGTAGTCCCTGTGTCAACGCTTTGGCCTGCCGAAATATCCGGGGCAGTTTTATCTGTGACTGCCAGCCTGGCTGGACGGGCAAGAGGTGTGACGTCAGTAAGTAGACCACGCCCATCTTGTGACCTGTGTCGTGTGTTTATAAAACTTGATCACTTTTTTTTAAATCTTTGCCACCTTTAATTTCATTTTGTACAATCTCTTAGCACAAAATACTTTAAGGTGTTTATAAATATCATGAGTTGAATTAGGTTTATTGACCTAAATATGGAAATGATGAATCTGAATTAAATTTATCAGCGAAAGTATATATTTCTCAGTTTCAGATCAGGGTAGGTAACAATTATATAACTTCTACAGCAATATTAATAATTGGGATAATTGAGTAACAGCTCATCAAAACTGACCACAATTACCAGTATTAACATTATAAGAATTGCAAGTAATAACAGAAACAAAAACATCCTAAACAAGAAAACATCCAAATTACTCAAAATAAGAACGATATCGACAGTACATATGAACATAAATAAAAGTATCAGTAATAGCCAACATCATAGAATTGACGCTCACAAACAGTATTATAAACCAGAATTGAGGGCTTTATCCAAACTCAGGGTCAGAAATTTCTCAAGTGCTTCATATATATAATCTGTATTTTACTTTGTTTTCTGACCCGTGACATGAAGCTTTTATGTCTGGAATGGACACAACTTTTCTTGTCGGCAGAATGTCAAAGAGCAGAGAAAATTTATCAATATAGAAATATTTTGGCACGGTATAGCCATTTTCACGTGAAAAAGCATGACTAATTTGGATGTCCTGACACGTTTTGAGACATTAAATGATATAGAAGATCTCTCTGTTTCTGTATCATCTTGGACTATCAATTTCAGCTTCTCCATTGTAGAAAGACTGAGAACTGTCTAAGCTAGTAGGATTTCTTTTCATATGAATCCTTTCAGTGTAGTGAGAACTCGACTGTTAGTGTTACATTCAAATGAGGATAGCTCTTTACAAATGCTAATCCATAAACTGGTTCCTGCTCTTCTCCTTTCAGATATTGATGACTGTCAGGAGATCACCTGTGCTCATCAGTCCTTTTGTGTGGTGAGTTCTCATTTTACTATAAAAAAAAGTAACTTTGAAAGTAATCAATAATCTATTGCAATTCTCTTTAAAAGTCATCTGATCCTATGTTTGAAATGTATGCATATGCAGGCCATGTTTTCTTCACTGCCGTCATGAATGCCATTTTTTTTTTCATCCAGGATTTAGTTGGAGACTTTTACTGCGCCTGCCTGCCTGGCTACACAGGACGATTATGTGATGTTGAAATTGACGAATGTGCCAGCCACCCTTGTCAGAACGGTGCTCTCTGCCACGACAAAGTGGCCTCGTTCCAGTGTGAATGTCCCAGCGGGTACACAGGTCTCTACTGCCAGGTCAGTTTGGTTCCATCGTCATTGTTGTCATCGAGCCCTTCCGGTGTCCCAGAGTTGGCTTCCCAAGACTCTTTCGAGCTTTCACAGAGATGTTAATCACGAACAAATCGTTCAGAGAACAAACAAAAAAAAATAAAAATAAAACAAAAGCTAACGCAATAATCTAATGAGATTAGATATCCACATATTAGAACAATATCACTACTAGAACAATAACTTAAAGTGGGTTAATAAGTAAGTCAGGAAACGTAGATCACTGGGCTAGATTAATTTTTGTCTATGATGTCCTCAAATACACGAAATTCTTTAATCTATAATTTTCTTGGATCCAAAACTCCATCCCTATCCATTCATCCACACGTCTGTCCAACCATCCATCCATCCATTAATCCGTCCGTCTGTCCGTCCGTTTATCGATTCATCTATCCATCCATTCATCTATCCTCCTAACCATCCCTGTATTTAAAACAAAATCTGCAACTAATTCACATGGTTGTATATCTGTTCATTAAATGTTTCGATATTCCAGACGGATGCAGATCCATGCAGCCCCAACCCCTGCAAGCACGAGTCGACCTGCTTCAACATCCAGGGAGACTTCTACTGTCACTGTAACGAGGGCTGGGAGGGAAAGGATTGCTCCCATCCACGCCATCACTGCGACTCCACCTCATGTGAAGGTAAATCTAACATTAGATGTTTTTATCTATCAAGTCTTCTGGCCATAGACAACCCTTAGAGATGACAAATACTGAGTAAGATACAACACTCGCACTAGGAGGATTGGAAAAGGCTAAACATTTTATACTTTTGTATTCAATGTGACCCCATTGTTTTTGAGGAAAGTCTCATATTTTGTAGTTTTTTTTTTCCAAGTTATCTACTCCGGTAATTTCACAATTTATTAAGTTAACTTAAGTGTATAAAGATGTGAACAGAATTGTCGCAAAATATTTTAAAAGCTACAATAACTGCAACGAAAACGCCGCTTCCGGCAAAACTTACAAAGGATGGAAATCTTCCTACGTTTGTAAGACGATCGCTGTGCGTGCTCTTGCTCGCGTTATCGTTGTTTACATGTTTGTATGTCTATTTGTTTGTTGATTTAAATATTCATGAGAGAAATTTCTGAAAAAAATACACAAAAAAAAAACCTTTGAACAATTATTTTCTACCCAGGAAGAGTGAAAACAGAGGATTGTTCAAAATTTGATACATGTACATTTCTGTCCTACCAATGCAGAGATGTTGCATTAAGATTAATTGCACCATTTGATTCTAATCGCACAGTAATTTATCGGAGACCTGGCGATCATGCTAGTTAAGTAGGTCATCGATTATATTAAATCCTAATTAAGGCTTTTTCTTATTTAATCTCCTCCCAATGTCCTACTTTCCCCAGTGATTGACAGCTGCACAGTGTCCATTCCTTCCAACGTGTCCACTGGCGGCTTCCGTCTCATTTCGTCAGGCGTTTGTGGCAAACACGGAGTCTGCATCAGTCAGCCTAACGGGGCTTTCTCTTGTGCTTGTGTTCCTGGCTATATGGGGACCTACTGTCATCAGAGTAAGTGCAAACAGGACAGACAGACAGACAAAACTGACGGAAAACAGGCAGACTGAGGGACCGACAGACGGAGAGACGCAAACAGACTGGACAGATAAATCAAACCAATGAGTAATTGAAAACAATATCTACCACGTTATAGAGCAAAACCAACATTTGTGTCAGCTCGTACATCTCAGAGGTACATTCACCTTCATCAGCAAATTTTAAGAGGGAAATTTGCCATATCGATGGTAACAGTCGCAAACTGTGTAAATCTAGAATACGGTCAAGTTCAAGTTTTGTTTTCAAATATCTCTTGGAAACCCTCTTGCATCATGCCTATATATAGTTATGATAGTTTCTCATCGGTAAACATGCACCATATAAAGACATGATACAAGAGGGTTTCAAGGAATATTTTGAGACAAAACTATAACTTGACCTAATTTTGGACTTACATGGTTTGCAATTGTTATCATCGATATGCGTTCACGTTCATGCCTAGCTTATGTTAAAATGCGTAGAAGAAACGTAATGTATTCAAATCCTCCGGATTTTTTTTTCTTCTCTCTCTTTCTCCTTTGTTTTCAAAGAAGTCCTGCAAATGAGATGCCATAAGCAATAAAGCAGAAATTTATTTTATAGCATTATAGATCTAGATTGACAACGCAACGCAGCAGCAATTTATTTTGTATTTGATGTGAAACAACAGTCCCATGTGTAATATTGATAAATGTTTTTTACAGTTCTAGGGTAGTCTGGTGACGAGCTTATTCGAGAACCCAGAAACAGTTACAAACTTTTAGCACCTGTAAAAGAAGAAAGACTGCTATAAGAGAATAATATCACATATAGGAAAAGACAGATGGTACAGCAGGCAGTTTCCATTATGTCACATGACAATTTACATCTCAGATAAGCTGACAATGAAAATAAGGCTCGTAGTCCAATAGAATTGTTGAACAAATTGTTTTTTTTTTTTTGCTTTATATTTTACCTGAAGCCTCACAAACAGATTATATTAACAGAGACAGTTAACAATATCTCTTGTGGTTGTTATTTTTCTGCATCCACAGCACAGCACACAATATTATAGCCTAATTATTTGTCAGATTTTCAGACACGACTATTATTTACGAAACGAAAAATACAAGGAATTCCTCTGAAGAAATATAGAGCTAGACTAAGTACTAAATATCCTTTTAACGTTCTCAAAGCAATTCATTGTTTTTTTCTTTGGGAAAAATGAATACTGGTTTTTTATGTACTCCAAGATTAGATATATTACATTTATGAACTACATATACATACGCTATTAGATAAGACACAATTACTGAATTATGCAAATAATTATGACATATTAATATTAATTTTCTTTTTAAAATAAAATAGGTTACACAAATGGAATGTTATTATTCAAATGTTACTTAACTGTTTGCGCAGATATTGATGACTGTGCCAGCAATCCGTGTCAGAATTCTGGTACCTGCATCGATGGTGTTAACTCCTACCAGTGCATCTGTGCCGAGGGCTGGGAAGGGGCTTTGTGCAATATAAGTGAGTATTAAGCGTAGTCATTTTTATGGAGAAACAGAAAACTGTCTATTGACACATGGATTGTATATTTCCTATATTTGTCATTATGAGCGTTCAAAATGTCGATGTCTATAGATAGTTTTACCCATGATCATCCAGATCTGAGCATGAAATGTCATTCTTTAAGAATTCAGGTTGAAGCTCAACTTAAAACCTCTCAATGTTAATGTTTTGAAGATATATATATTCACTGAGTCATACATGCCCAGAAGTGAATCTTCTTAGCGAAAAAAAAAAACAATACGAAAAAAAAACAAAAAATAGAAGACATTGTTTCACATGGAACAAATTCATTTTGGGTCATGAAAATTTGCTTAGGGCTGTTCATGACAATATAATCATTTTTATGAAAATATGTTAAGGCAACTAATCAAATACATCAAAAAAAAAAAAGCAAATAACAGTATAGAAAACTCAATATGATATAACTTGAATATGTTAATACCACTATATAACAATATAATCATAATGATATTGTTGTGTATAAGACATTATAACTTTGATGTAAACAAACACTACTTTTATTATTTTGTCCTGGTTACCCTCACCAACATCATTTTATCTCCTTGCTCCTTCTCTAGACAAGAACGACTGTGAAATGAATCCCTGTAGAAACGGAGGTCAATGCATAGACTTGACTGCCGAGTTCCAGTGCAAGTGTGTCAACGGCTGGAAGGGAAAGACCTGCTCCATAAGTAAGGAGGCCAAGATATACTGTAACCTTCGCTCACTCTCCTTCACTCAGTATCTTTTTCCTCACACTCCTCGTGTTCATTCATAAATACATCTGTACCCACAACTGGACACATATACATGCACCCATAGCCCCTCCCCCCCCCCTCCCCCCGCCCATCTCTTTCTCTCTCTCTTTCTGTCTCTCTCTCTCTCTCTTTCTCTTTGTTTGTCATGCCTTTTTCTTTATACCCTCTATCCGAAACTACTTCTTTCCTTTCCCTTTTCTTGTTAAGTTTGATCTTTTTCGTTACACGCTCAAATCTATTACGTCGCACATGCCACTATATGTACCTATATAGTCTTGTGTACATTTGAACATAAAGTGGTGGTTTTAAAGTAAATTATCTTTTGTACCTTTTTATTGTGTTCAGGAGAGAGTAACTGTGAAGCGATGGCCTGTCTCAATGGTGGGACATGTGTCGATCTTGGCGATACTTTTTCATGTCGGTGCCCTGAAACTTGGAAAGGAACATTCTGCCAAATACGTAAGATATTTACTCTTTCTTACAACTTTTGTTTACAGTTAGACCTCCTGCTTTTACATTCAGATTTGATATACATGTACTTACTATCACTATCTGGTTACTTCAGTGTTGTACACACCACTGAGTATGAAAATCATATTTACTGTGTGAAAACATTCCACCCCCATTTCACAATGGATGTATGTTAAGGAGAAACATATAAATATTGCCACTGTTTATGCCATACAAGATATTAAGCTTAGTTTTCATTTTTTATACAATTATTTCTAGCAAATAAATCTAGCTAAATAATGCAAATATTCAAAACAAATAGTTACTGATGTCACTCACAGTAGAAAGGCTTATTTGTTTCTGTGAATAAATATATGATTGTTAATTATCATCCATGCTTGATGTATTCAATTATTTTTCTAAATATTATTTTTTCCTCTCTAAAATAATAAACAAATTTAAATATTACCAAATTATTATATCGTGTTTCTGAACTCAAAGTAAGCAGATACTACAAGCAGGTTAGGGAAGATAATTAAGATTATTTGGGCTGTAATGGAAAAATGAACTCAAAATTATTCCTCTTTAAACCGAGCTGACTCTAATTTTGTATGCTGCCCTGTATCATCTTGTCCAACATAGTTGAAAATTTTGAAACTGCTCATTGCAATAATGATCAAGAGATGCGAGGTTTTCATTGCAAATGTAGTGATTATTATTAATCTTGGGGAAGTAAATAAGAACTGTAAGCGAAACAAACATTTAAATGTCCCACACATTTGTTTTTGTTTTAGCGAGATAGGGAGTTGGTTATATGTAGATAGGTGATCAGTCAGTCAACCAGTCATTTGGTCAGTCAGTCAGTCAGTACATGTATATGTGTCGGTGTGTGAGAGACAGAGAGAAAGAGAGTAGAAGAGAGAGACGAAAAAAAGAACAACCCAATATATGATTTTGCATGATTTTACATGCAATCTTAAATAGCCAATGGTTTTCATATCCAGCGACAGAGAAGCCCTGTGACTCCTCCCCATGCCAAAATCGGGGCACCTGTGTCAACAGTGGGGATAGCTACACTTGCATCTGTAGAGATGGTTTTGAGGGACCCACTTGCAGCATTAACATTAACAATTGCAATCCGTTCCCATGGTGGGTGGCTCACTTTTCTTTGCAATAAAATATTTCTTAAATTTTATCACTGTTTACAGGACATATATTGTTGAAGTAGATATTTATTCAGTCATAATTGTTACAGTTTGTCCATCACAGTATTTCAACAATTAATTTATTGGTTATAAAACTACATAAAAGAACACATTTTTCATGCAAATTGAAATGTGTTTGATGATTTGATTTAAGATTGTATTATTATTATTATCATCAAGGATGATGAACATTGCTGAATTCTCTCCCTGTTCTCAAATTTAAATTTCAGAGAGATTTTGTGCAGTCATAGTGTACAACAGTTGATATTCGTATGAAAGATTTGTACATGATTTACAAAAGCGTCATTTGTTTTCTTAATAAACTTTATGCCACTGTGATTATGTGAAGGCTATGAGTTTGTCAAATATATGTGTGATGCACACATCAGGCACCTTTCATAGTGTTTCTGTTTTCAAGAAGAGAGAATCTGAAAATTTTTATCTTTTTCTCTGCTCAGTTACAATGGTGGCACCTGCATTGATGGAGACAACTGGTATGTGTGCGACTGTGCCAAGGGTTTTTCTGGTCCAGACTGCAGAATAAGTAAGTCCCAGCTGATGAAAAATTCAGACTGAACTGAACCACAAAATAATGTTTGTAATAAATGATTTTTATATAATGCATATTCGGTAATTGTGAAGTTTAGGAACCCATTTTACAGCGCATCCGTCTGGAAATTAGAAATGTTGAAGCCAGTATTTTCAGAATCTGCCAATGAACTGATATAAATGTGCTGTATTTCAGCATTCATATTGATAGATCTGTTGTCATTTATTCTGTCTTGGAGCTGAAATTAGGTCTAAATCAGGATTACTTAGCTCCAAAATATGTCACAAACATTTATGTTTTGTTTTTGACATGAATATTACATCCATTCATTTCTGCCACTCTGCAGTAGTTTTCATAGCATTTTCGTATGAGGAACTTAGCTTTAGTATGTCACAGTAAAACTCTCCCAATGCACTGTTTGTGCTCTTCTGCCACAAACTTTATTTAAGAGAAATCAGGGGCCAAATTGATTGAGGTAAAAGAGGAGGCTGAAGGAAAGGGAAATGGGGGAGGGACAGAAGAGGAATATTGTATGTTGGATATTTATACTAAATTGTGAATTGAAAGATGAAATGGAATGCCAAACCTCAAATCAATATAAACTAATTTTGTCAGAGGTCATGAATTAATGCTGCTTCCTTTAGTAGATATTTCTCAGCTTTTTACTTAATTCAGTTGTTTACTTTTCTTTTCACAGACATCAATGAATGCGCCTCTAATCCGTGTACCTATGGCAGCACATGTATTGATGGGATTGCTTCCTTCAGGTGCATTTGTCCACCGGGTAGAACTGGATTTCTGTGTGAATCAGGTAAAGTGGTCCATGGCAAAAGTCATGGAATTTTCAGCATTGGATTTTTACCCTGCAAAAGTATTTAATATTTATAATTTAAAGTCATAAGACTACTGTCTAGGATTTTTATGGGAGTGAAATAAGACTGACATGAAACATACTAAAGTATTTATACATGCGTAATTTAATGCTGTATCATCTACAAATGACAGAGAGACAATGTGTGAACCTGCATTCGAAAGGAAATCATGGCACATTGCTGAAGTTTCCATCTATATAGGTATTTTAAGTCTCTTATGTCTGCACATGTATCAAATATTTTCCGCTCCAGATTGAGACACTCTAGGATATTGTCAGCTGATGTATTTAATTGAAAAGATGGTGTATCTCAAATTATCAACTGCCAAAGAGATATAGGTTCTGTCAAAATTATTTGTCGAGTTTTTATTTTCTTCTGAAAGACTGATTTAAAAGTCTGAATCTTGAGTTATCACAGCAAACTTGGAGACTGATCATTTCTGAGATTTCCCTGTTTTGTTTCAGTCATTGGGCAGCTGCCATCACCCAAGTCTTGTGAACATGGGCGGCGTATTTTCTCTGATGGGACAACCTGGGAACATGATTGCAATGCATGTAGGTGTGACAATGGGCAAGTCAAATGTACAAAGGTACGTAAACTTCATGCAGACATTTTGATGCTTTGGGTAGCCTCTGCTATTACAGCCATATAAATTCATTATAATTTGAAAGCTGAGAAAATGGTGCATATGATATATCAAGTTAAAATATCTATGGATTTATTTATGGATTTATGTAGCTTTACAGTCATGGTGGCTTTTTAGCTTTGCTAGATTGTTCATCAGTTTTGTTATCAAAGATGAGAAACAATCATTCACAAGTCAACACTCAAGTAACTTGAAAGCTTACACAATTCCTCTTAAAATTTGGCAAAATGATCTGATCAAGCTACCAAATCTAAGTGACATGTTGTTTATTATGTCATATGTGCAGGCAGACAAAGTTTCTTAGCAGCCAGTCTATATCACCCTTTTATTTGAGAGATAAGAGTAACAGTTTTGTTCTTACTGTAAGCATTATTTTTTTCATGACATCAGCAACTAACAAACTAGTTTATTTATATGGAAACAGCCCATGAACAAACTCAATAAATGTTAGTTTTAAAGCTAGCAACTTCCATGTTCCTATAATCAAACATTTTGATCTCTCTCCTTTGTCATTTATGATTACATTCCCGTTAGTCTTGTTGACCATCAGAGTGCCACTGAATATCTCATAATCAGCTCCAGCTCTCAGAGTTTTCAGACAGTTTCAGCCATAAGCTATCAGAAAACAGGAAAAACCTTTCATAATATGTCAAAACAGTAACACAAAGAAAGAAATAAAATTGTAGAATTATGTTTCATTTCACACAGATGTGGTGTGGTCCAAAAAACTGCTTGAGCCACCCTAACATCACCACCCCAGTCTACCAGTGTTCCAAACACCAGACCTGTGTGGTGCAGACTCACATGACTTGTCTGACACCCCCCTGCTTGCCCTTTGGGGAATGCCGTGACCTTGAAGCTGTCAAGGACATACCCAGCCCAGGCTCAGAGTGGACCTGCATTCCAAACCAAGCTCATCTAGGCAGCAACTGCGCTAAAATCATACTCATCTTTGATAAATCAAAAATGCCCTTGGTAGGTTTTATCTCAGTGTGGGTAACTAAAATGAAAGAGTTTTGGAAACTTTGTAATCTCTATTGTGATGAAAACTAACTTCATGAAGTAATGATGCATGGATTTAAACATTTTAATTAAATTAAAAATATATCATGAACATCAGTTATAATGATGTGATTAAAAATTCTATCTCTCCTCTTCATAAACAACTGTGTATTTTTTTTACATTGTGTAATAATCATCAGTCCATCCTGAAACTCCTTTTACTTAATTAAACTGTTCCTAATTTTCAGGGTAAGAATTCTGTATATGTATATTTCACTGTACAATGTGCATAGACACTAAAGTTTATACACATGTCCAGTACTGATTCTGTTTTCAAATTTTTAAGCAACAAATATCCTGTCCATTGTGTTTTTCGTTATATATTTTAAGTCGATAGAAGTAGAATGGGAGAAAAAGGGATAGGAATACTTATGTCTCATGTTATTTCAATATTTAAGGCATCATATGGTGTTGATTACTTTTTGTTCTCTTTCTTGTGCAGTGTTAAATGTTAGTGATGGTACAATAGTCGTCCGAGATGTAAATTATTTTTTCATGGTAATATAAGGTCCTATTTTCACATTTCCATATTCACCAACATCTTCAAAGTTCTAAGGAGACAAAATTTACCAACTATGAGTGAAGAAAGCAAGTACAGCAATTAAAAACTGAAAAACCTGTTAATAAGAATAATTTACTGTCCAGGCAAAAAACTGTGTAATGTAATCATGTTTACATTACTGACATATTTTTCTAATTGCTGTATCACTCTGTTTGTTGCAGGGCATCTCTGTAGAGGGTATCTGCAACAGCCTGAGGCAGCTTCCACAGCTGAGAGGGGTGGTTCATGAAGATACACTCTATGTCATGTGTGCAATCAAACCTCAAGAACTGGACACAGTGGAAATTACTCTTGTACTTATACATTTTTACTTCTCTGATACTTTATTTCAGTTCTGGTTGATGATTATCATTCCTATCCAAACAAAATATCATTTTCTTGCATGATATGCCCTAAAGACTCAGAATTGAAGTGGAATATAATGCAGTTGATTGCCTGGCATATTGTGGAAAGTGTCATCTTATAGAAATAGAATTAGAGAAGTGAGATTAAGTCCTGGAATAAGTTTTTGAGCATTATGGAATTAATATACCATTTTCTGCCACCATGAAAAGAGTTATAATTTCTTTATGGAATCATTAGAAATTGAGAACTCATGATATTTATTATTTCCATGTAAGATCATTCACCTTTACTCTGAAAAATTTCATTGATCTTGGAAAGTAAGACTTGGTAAAGTTGAGATATTTGTGGAATTCTTCTGTGCTGGTGCTGTTGAGATTTACATGTCTGTAATGTACTTTCTTAATCCCAGTATATATACAAATTTGTCGTAGCTGCTAGATACTCTGTGAAAGGAATGAGGCTGGCAGAAGTAAAGCACATTATTATTGACACTGCTGTTGTTATTATGGTTGCTGCACTTCTTTTTTTAATTCGTTCACAATATCCCTATAAATCTCTGTTAGAGAGTTAAAAGAATATAGTTTTAATCTTTAGTATATCTACCTCCCAATTTTTAGGATAAACTTTCATTTATAGATTTCTTTCTAATGATTGCACTTGCTATTATTGTTAATATAATCTCTCTATGTTGCAGCTAATTAAGTTAAAGCGACAGAGAGTCTAAAGTCTGTTTTATGGATATTTTCCCTACAAAATTTCTTTTGCCGATGATTCATGTTTATGTTATCTATTGTCTTATCTGTCTTTTCATCCCTTAGTCTGCCAAATTGAATGGCAATCACAGACGGGCTAGGAACACAGTCAACCTTGCCTTGGACAGAATGGCTTCTGTTCTGTCACATAAACAAGCAAACAGCAGCGCTTTGGCAGCGGTCATTGAGATACGCTTGGAAACAGCCATCAATGAGGAAGAAGATGAAGGTACTGAATCTTTTAACATGGATTTTGTTATTGTTTAAGCACTTCTGAAATCATTGAAATTAAATTCTGTACAGCAAAATGGCATTAATTAAATACTGGTTTTAGAAATGGATGAAATGTCTTCACGATTATCAGGGCAATGAGAGTGTGTTGCAACAAAATCTAAATAATATATTATTGATTTATCATTGTCCTGAGTCTGATTTAGGTATTTCAAGTACAGTCTAGAACATAGACTTGTCTTGATGGATTAACAACAAATTGCAGACCTCTCAAAGAATCTCAGAAAATACACTTAATAAATTATGCATTTTGTTCATGGTACTATATCATTGACACAACTGTGATACTTACTTTGAAATCATATGGTACTGAAAAAAAAAAGATCTTTAATTTTCCCTGCATAAAAGAAAACCAACAACTTTAGAGCTATCCATATTGGGTTAAACTTGCACAGTAAAACATTGTTGTACTTCATCCCAGTAGGATGATGTAAAGATAATATTCTTTATTTTCATAGGTATATCATTTTTTTACATTTTGTGTCTCTACAGAACCCACATATCTCATTCCCGTTCTGTGCTCTGTTATCGCTGTATTAGGAGTTGCTTGTGTGGCTATTCTTATTGTGTGGCATCGCCGCGTGCAGAGGCGAAGACAAAATCTTCGGGATGAGTATTTGGCCAGTACTCAAACAGCAGCCAACAACGAAAATCAAGACAACATCAGACGATACCGCAACCCTTTATTCTCCTCTAGTGACAAAAGGGGAATTCCCAAAGCAGTACCTACTGAGGAACTGCATGATATTGACATGGAGAAATATGACAAAAATCCAAGGCGTTTTCTTGCTCAAGCCGACTCTTCCCCTGATCTCAATGATATTCAGGAGTATCGACCACAGCCGAAGAAAAACAACAAGAAAGATATCAACATTCAATTATCACGCTCTCTGCTTGATGAACCAGAGGTTATTGTATAGCTCCCATGAGGCACCTGTTACATGGTGGATGGAAAATGTAAATTTTGGTGTCTGTTTTGTTTTCATATACCTCTTAAAATTTTTTAACATTAACATGTCAAGACATCCATACATGTCATTCAGAGCCGCCTAAACATTTCTTTGACTGCTTAAAGTGAATGCTGAAAGTATTTTGAACTTTCAAAACCAAGAAATGTGTGTCAAGTTTTCTTCTGCTATGCCTTGCAAGTTATTAGATCATCACCTTGAGAAAAATGTTGATTAATTACATGACGTCATTGGCTGCATAATGGCAAGATACCTGTCAGATTTATTTGTGTTATGTTTACCAGTATGATTCACATGTTGATATGGAGTTACACAGAAACTGTTTTCATCCAGATTTTGTTTGAAGTACCATATAAATTTCTGCCCTAGATAGTATGCCACTTTTTATTAATCATGTAATATCATAGGTGAAATCAGTCAGAAACAGCAAACCAAAGGTTCGTAAAAAAACATATTTGATTATGATTACGTTGGGAAAACAATTTAATAAGGGGACTTGCGATGTCAGCTGATTAAATTTTCTTTCTGACAAATTTCAGATGTGAAGAGCAGAGATCCAATGAAAAGTAAAATATAATTCAATCATAAGAATGGTTAATTTTTTTGAGGGGAGAATTGAGGACGGGGGTGGATGGAGACGGATTAAGAGTTAAGTTTTATAGAATGAGATGAACCAAACAATCATATAGATATTGGATTTTATGCTAGCTTGTTGTTGTGTTGGATATTTGGTTTATTGCCAGTATATTTGTAGCCTATTGTGGAGATATGCTGTAAGATGCATATTTGTGCCAAAACTGTGTAAATGCGTAAAGCCTGTAGCATTTCATCATCATTCATTTGTTTGCTGTTGATGTTTTCAATAATATTTCAGCGTGCTCATCAGATCACTGGTGACAAATTGTACCATTACCATCACAACTTTCTTTGATAAATCTAGCAAATAGCCTCTTTACATGAACTGGAGCCTGTGAAATATCATCTTGTGGAGTTCTTCAATTCCTGTTCTTTCATATTAGAAGTAATTAGGGAACTCAAATGCAGGTTTTGAATAAATAAGATTTTGTAGGAAAACAGATCTTCCAAAAGAAAGCTCATCCCCATGTTTATTGAATTTTAAATTAAAATTTCATCAGTGTTGTCAATATATCTGTGGAGGGCCATTTCTGTCCATAAATATGTTTTTGTTTTATAGTGTGAAGTTATGTTTACTCCTTAATATAATGAACTTCCAAAATCTCGATAGAGCACAGTTTCATTGTTATAAACAAAGCAATGAAACACTTTTACCAAAACATTACTTTTACTGACATTTTTTAAACTATCCCAAGGCATGTTGGACAATATTTGCTGACACTTGATGCTTCAAAGTTATTTTTTTTATGAGCATGCATTGAAATTCACATGAAATAGCAATTTATAACCAAAGGAAAGTTATCTTTGCTTGTGCTGTTTCACTGCAGCATGTGTTTTGTAATGTATATACATTTTCTCTCAATATATTTTTTATAATGATCACTTTCCTCTCATTGTCAGAGCCTGAAATGTTTGTATGTATTCTCTATCTGGGCTATGAGGTTGAAAAAGAGATTTTTATAATTATATTTTCTGTTGTTGTTGTTGTTTGATATGATATGAGGTTAGATCTCTTCAATCAAGTGGAAACATACTCTGTGCATGACACATGGTAAGCTGCAATAATGGTACTGTGGTGGACTCAATGAAATATTTAACAGTCATCTGATGACAAAGGAATTCTACCCTCCACTTTCTCGGGCTGAGTGAATTCCTTGAAATTTATATCTCAGCTAGGCAAACTGTCTGTTTTGTGTAACTATTTGGGAACAATGGACTTAGTCTCATGCTATTGCTGTTCTTATTCAAACAGCTGAATTTTTAGATGTAATGAATGTTGTAGATATTATGACATGTGAATGTTATGTGTGACATGCTACTTTTACAAGAAATATGTCAGTCACAAGAACAACTCACACAGAGCAGCAATTCATACTTCATTTTTCTCACATCTGATACTGAAATTACGTAATATTGTGAACTGTAGCTTAGCGATTAAGATAATGACACACACACAAAAATTTATGTGAAGTTACAATCTCTCTTAAGTAAAAAGCATGTGGTCCGTAAGCTGTTAGACTGTTGTTTTTTTTTTCTTTTTCTTTTTTGATTATATAAGCCTGTTATGAATTCTCTAGACGCACCATGAAACATTTGAAAAATAATATAACTGTATCCACTATCATCTACAATCCTTGGAAGATTGAACTGAACACATGGACAACAAAATTTGGTGAATGTACCTATTATTTAGGATGTTTTCAAAGTGCATCTTAGCATATAGAACCTGTTCATGCCATCATTCACTATACTTTTCAGACATCCTGCAGCATTCATTCAATACTCATTATTGCTCACCTATATTCTGAAGAGTCTTTATGATAAATTGAAAGAACCACAACTTCTATAGCATTTGACTAATCATCTTTGTCATCATCATCATTCTTACCCACACAGCTGTACATATCTTGAATCTATTTATTGGTGATCAATACTATCATTATTATGTGTCACAGGAATTTCCGTCCAAGCACAGATAATTTTAGCACATTGTTAAGTGCTATGTCAAGTCCACAGCACAATAACCAATATATTTGTAGGAGAAAGGTATACAAGATACACCTTGGTAATTATGCTGTGAAACTATTTCTTTTTTTGTTATTGATTTGTCCATGCTGCTGAATTTGAAAAACATTCTGAAGTGGGCATGATGAAGTATGTCAAACTCCTTCTTTGTTTGATAAAGGCTGCATGGCAAAAGAAAAAGACTAAATTTTGTAACTGACCCCCTTCAATGTTGAACTTATATGGTAAATTAAACATGGATTCTCTAATCTTGACTAGTTCCTATTAAAATGGATGAATTATTGGTATTATGTGGGAATATTTAATTATTTTCAGAAAACAAGGTCAAAAGTTAACTTAATTAGTCTGATTCAGTAGGTGTGGTCAAAAGGTTTTATTTTTATTTTTTGTTCTTGTTGTAAATTTCATCGGAAGGTTATACTCTGTTAATTGTAGACTACAAATCCTCGACACTCATTTTCTGTCACTTCAAGTTATAACAAGTCTGGGTTTATGAGACATTATAATTTAAAAAACTGCGTAAAGAGATGAAATTTGTACTTTTACAATTTGAAAAAATTACAGCATTTTTTTAGATGATGCATGTGCATCTGCTGAGAATCCAGCAATGGAAATTGCCTGTTTTCATTAAATGTTTTGATAATATTAAGGTCACCAAATTTCATGTGACTAAATTTTTTGTGATACATACTGTTTCATCTGGCTAGGACACATTGTATAAGGCTAGTGAATACTTTGTGCTGACTTGGGAAACTAATGTTACTGGGACAGTGACTTTATCTAAGCTAGAATGGAAATTCCTTCTTGATATGTATAAATTTGCTCTATCTAATGATTGGTTGATTTTTATGGTTATTGACTTTTGGTTATTTGTGCCGACAGAACTGTTATATGTGTAGCTGTGGGTGTCTATAATAATTAATGTTACAGCATTTTTGTTCTCAGTCCATGATATGGTGGATATGAAGACCTAATTGTTAACTGCAGTATGATTTAGAAATGAAAGTTGATCTCTTCAATCTATGTCTTTGAAACTGTGATTTCCTCACCATGAACGAAATTAACATATCAAGTTAAAAGAACTCCTAATTATGTGCAAGTTTCTCTGGACAGTTATAAGGAAAACCAAAAGGGATAAAAGGCTTAAAATCTCAAGTCACATTCAATAGAATTTATACATTTACTTTGTTTCAGGTATGTTATTTTATGAAATGTGGGTTCACATGTTGTTAAATATTAGGCCTATCATTTTTACTGCTTTTTTTTTAAAAAAATTTTTTGGGGTCCATGTTTTTTCAGATTTCAGAAATATTCTTTTGTCATTAACCTTACAATTGTTTACATTTACACCCCTTCTTTTATGAATTTGCTAGTTTGTCTCTGTAAATTAATCAAATTATCTTTGATGTTGATGTATTAAATGCTTGGTGTCAAAAGATATCTTGTTGCGGTATCGCGTTATTTAAAACATAATCAAAGTTCTTCATGTCATACAACTGCGTGTTATTTTTTGTACAGCTGCCTACAGTTGCTTGCTCATTTGTTTTTCATTAGTCATTACCATGCAGGCTCTAGGAATCAGTTTTGTATGGTGAATTATTACCAACATGTTTGGTGTGAAGAATCTGTCATCTTTCATTGTGGGTCAATTTCCTCATACAACTATGAACTCCACTCATGGAATATCCAGATGAACACAACAAACATCTTGCAACAAAAACCTTAAGTTGATTTAATGTAAAGTTATAAACCATTTCACTGCACAGTGGAACTGATTTTCACTGTCTTCAGTTCTAAAACTTGAAACTTTGGATCATATTTTAATGAGCTTGGGGCATTTTACAGATCATTTGTTATGAGAAAATCAGTCAGGTCCAATCGTGGTTTAAAAGAATATCTTACCTTACCTTAAGGAGAAAGACTGAATTCTAGAGTCAGCACTACCAATCCATTAAAGATATATGATACATGAATTCATAAGGGCAAAATGCAAGAAATGGCAAAGCACTTGAGCATTTTGTATGTACATGTAATTATTTTCAACATTTTCAGAATTTACTCCAAGAAAGCCTGGTCGATAGAAAATATATTAAAAGTTATTTTTCATAGCTAATATATGCCAACAGGGAAAGAGGCACGGATAATAATTTCTTGTTATCAAAAATGTATTAATTGTTTTTGTAAAGAACCACATTTATTTCGGAACTATGATTTTCTTGTGTGCTGGGGTGTAAAACATGCCAATCCTCTATAAAAGTGACACTTTCATTTAATGTCAATAATTTACGCAAATAGTATAAGTGAGTTCTTGTTGCAGTTTTCTTTTAAATTCAACTTCTGTGTTAGTAGCAATCTGCAAAATGGAAAAGACTATTTTATTCCTTTACTTTTTTTATCACAATTTATCATTACTGCCTGCATTGTTCATCAACAGATGTTTTCATCGCTTGTCATATTCCTATATTCTCTAACTGATTCATGACCAAATCGCAAACTAGATTGGAGAAAGTAGACTTTTAACACATGTAGTATACAATATTGTACATTGTGATAGATCAATAAAGAATTCTCTTTATCCTCTACTCCTTACACACACAACTCCGACATATCTAGTCATGTACATAGTGATCTAATTATTTAATGGCTCAATCATGTTATTATGTTCATCAGTGTGCTGAGAACCAGCATTGTTGTGACCTGTTTTTGACTACACTGTTTTGCTAAGTTCTGTCTCTTCTTCTAATATTACAGGCTGCCAAATTATATGTCAATCTTGTTTGTATCCACTCACTGATTACAGAAACACAGAGATATGATTCTCTTTCTGCAAATCCAGATTGCCTATTTGGAGGCAAGAAATTCTCAAAGAGTGAATTCACAATGGTATAAGAAACACAATGGTGTGATTTGTTTGTAAATGAATCCAGACTGCTGTCTTTGAGATGGAGGGTTGGAAAGAAAAAGTTGAAGACAACAACACTCAAAATAGAAACTGATGCCACCCAGTGATTTGTTTACAAACAAGATTTGCAAATTACTTTGCCTTAATTTGTTCACAGTGTTTTTGTCTGCAGCTTTACTTCATATTCTTTCCTGAACGAGCATTTTTTTTTTTCTATATTTCTTCAATGCATGCAATGTTCACCAGCTTTGAATGTGAACAAGTAATATCCTACAATTCCAAACTACATTTGCAGTGCCAGATGACAAGCAGGCAAACAGTTTGTGTTCAGCTTCATACCACTCTTGAAAAACCACCTGTATATATTCTGTTCACTGACAGTGAGAAATTGAGTAAAAGAAAAAGGACTATGGCTGCTTATGAAGATGATTTAAATTGCGAAATCTGAAGAGGCCCCTGTCTCACAACATATAACGATATAGCATTCATAATATAAATCAGCATGAAGTGTTTCTATCGTGCTGCTAAATCATATCCTTGTCAATCTTCCCCAAGGCTCAGGAACACATTCTAGTCTAAAAAGAATAAGAATTTAGATACTGTTTTCCTATACATTAAAAACTGGTTTTGTTTTGAAATCTATATGTACATCTTGAATAAACATCTGTTATTATGCATCATATATGGTGATGTAGGTGAACAATGCGGTACATGAGAAATCTTGAAATAAGATATAAAACAACAGCAGGTGACAATTTAGTCTGGCAAAACAGCTGTTGAGATTTTGTAAAAAACAAAAAAAAAAAAAAAAGAAATTTACAGAAGAAGAGGAGTTTGCAATGACACAGCTTTGTTTATTTTTCCAGTGTGAGCCTTTATCCACCTCTTGAACATGTAGAATGTGTATACTTTTAGCACTTGAAAGACTGGAAGACTTTTATGATTTTTGCAATTGCATGTTAGTTTTGATGCTAGTCCCACCAGGAGGTTGAAAGACATATATAGAACGTAGTCTAGTCCATTTTCCTCACAGAGGCTCTCAGGTATACGATTTGTTTTGACACTCCAAATACATGTGCTATGCTCGAGGCAATGAGGTTGTTACAGGAAACCTTCAAACTATTTGCGTATTTAATTTTGTCTGTTTGTCCTTTTCTTTTATGTGATGACAGGAAATAATTATTACTTCATAGGTTGTTTTTGTTTGTTTGTTTGTTTGTTTGGGTTTTTTTTTTCAGTTTATGAAAAATTCCCTGGGCAGTGATACCCACAAACTATCTACATGAGAATTTTATAATTTGTGGCCATTTGTATTCCTTCCAGAAATATAATGAGAACTTTAAAATGAATTCTATGGAGAAATTCTGTCTCTTTTTCCCCTTTGTAATCAATCTGAGATTGAAATTTCTCACTGTCGTGTGAATACTTTGGGAGATTTATTGTTTTTATCCTCTGCCAGTTCTTTAAAAACAGTTTAAAGAAAGCAATGGACAGGATCTTATTGAGGTTGCTTTCAACAAATCTATTATTGCCATAATATTTACAATAACTCATTATCTTACGACAATTATTTGAGAAATAAAAGAACAAAAAGTAATACGATATATAACATGTTATTTATTGTGACTGATTTCTTTTCCCATTGTCTTTAATTGTATTAATCAATCTAACTAGTTCAGCCAACTTTGCAGTTTCAGTTCAGGATTAAATTTGCAATGAAATGGAGTGAAGTCACAGCTGAGCTGGGTATACATAGTGCAGCTACTTCCTGCTTGCTCATGACAGTTAAAGCTTTCTTTCATTCCCATAACAGGAGAGCATAACAAGCAGAGAAATAAATATATGACGTCTCACTCACAATTTGCATTACATTCACACGCACTAAGATTATCAGTTAAAAATAAAAACAAAGAGACGCAATCCATGATGTGTAATATTACAATGTGTGTAGTTTAGATGTACTCAATGTGTTTTTTCATGCAGCAGAAGTCTAAAAAAAACAATAAATTATTTGAAGTTGTATTTTGTCCTGGATTTGATTTGTGGAATGGATGATGGATGGAAACATATTAGCATCAGTTAGTCTATGCATGTGATATTCACAGCCAACTTTTTATGTAATGACAATGACTCAGGAAGATATAGGAAGGGAGCTAACAAAAACGTATGTGATTGTAGGAAAGAAAGGCTATACCACTTCATGAAAATTCAATATGAAAATGGATTTATTACAAATATTTCAGAATCTTCAGTCTTGTAATGCAGACACTTGTAGTGCATCTTCCCAAGAACTAAGATTTATTCAACACAAATGAAGATAAATATATCAGAAAAATGCATTCTGTTTTTTTTCTTGATAGATTTTCCGTACGCCACATTCTACAAAATCCTTTCATTTCATTCAATGAAAAAAACAAATTCAGGCTAGTTTCTTCATGAACACAATGAGGAATCCACCTGTTTCACAGTTACAAAGTTATAGTTGAGGAAGAGGACAATCAAACAGCTGCAGTAAATGTGTCAGCCACTTACAAACAATACAATAACTGCCATAAGTGGTGATTTCATATGCTGAAATCAAATTGTACATAAAAAAAATCGGGTCTTTTCAATTAAAACAATGAGGGATACTCCAACTCTCTTGTTCTTGAAATAATTTGCTGCACAACAGTGATCAATACAGTGGTCTCCGCCTAAGAATCCGTCATCAAGAAAAGCGGGTTCTTAGGCGGACGGGTTCTTCGGCGGATTGAAAAGTTACGCAACCCGTCTAACCATAGATTGTCTTCACTACTATGATTAGTTGATTGTTACCGTTAGTTAAAGATTTATCAATGTGAATAACTACAGCCGTCTTCCCTGTGTGTATGTTATAATTACATATAGCAATTCCTGATCTTTTTCAGCATATAATTACACCAATACTGTCCAGCGTTTAAACACCGTGTGAGTTTTCCCATAATAGTGTCACTGTTGAAAACATGATATTGCTATGCTACCCCGCGGATAATCGCACAAGTGACCCAAGTGTTTACAGACTGACTGAAGTAGCAGAACAGCTGACCCGCCACGATGTTAAACTTACTCCTCCTTATCCACAAAACCAATCACAGGTGGTGTCTCACATATTGTCAAACAAAGAAATATGTATTAGTCAACAGTGTGGCCTGATTATGCAGTCATACATCAACCATCACTTCCATTCCTTTGTTCTCTCCACCCCTGTCCCCATTTTACCTCACATCTAGCACTGTGTGTTTCTCTCAAGTGGACAGTATGATGTGGAATTATACTATAGTACTCGGGTGTCTTTGCCCCGACACCGGGCTCTAAGGCGGATTTTTTTGTCTGGGAGTGCCCGAGACGGATTCTTAGAGGGGCAAATTATAGAGGAAAAATTCCGTTTTGCAGCAAAGGCGGGTTCTTAAGCAGACTGGACTCTTAGGCGGAGGGTTCTTAGGCAGAGACCACTGTAATATATTAATTGTTCACAGCGCTTTGTGTCCCACAATGTTAACAAAAAAGCTGAGTACCTTTGTCATATGACAACTCACACTGCTAAACAAACAGAGCATTCACCAGCATCATGTGAGCTTTGGGAGATTCAAAACAAGTTCATTAGCCTCATTGGTGTGACTAACATCTGGGATAGATTTGTGTCAACTTATACCCAGGCACTACCTGCTTCACTGCTAAACAACAGTGATACAGTCAGTTTCCATCTTTCCACCCATGGATGCTAACCCCCACCTGCATTAGATCCCACCCACTGAGCATGAGCTTTCCCACAGCCAATCAAAAGCATCAATTGCTATTCAATGTTGCTAATTGTTACACATAGAAACACATTATATATCCAGTTTGGATTCTCATCATTATCTCGCGTGCCAATCATCAGTTTGCAACGTCTATCAAAAGATTCTGTATGTAGCTGTGAAACTCTAGTAAGTGGTTAAAACATTGAATTGAAGGGGAAGAAAACGTGATGGGTGGCAGGCTGACCATGGATGTACCATATGTTTCCCTGCAGTGAAGTGGTTAAGTATGACCGTCATATTCAGGTTTTTCCGACCAGCACTTGTGCAACATACACATTTCAAATAAACAAAAACACAATAAAACATTCAAAATAACATTAGCGCAGTTTCATGAAAAGCCTTCTTCAAACAGCTGGTTGATCAATGTGGAGAATAGCATCTGCAAACCAAAGCCTATCCAGACTGCCAGTCCTGCCCAGAGGGTTCTGTTCTTGTCTTGTGTCAAAACTGAAAAGAAGAGAAATGAAGAAAAAAAATGTTATATGATGAAGAACATAACTTTTGATTGCAGCAGACACTGAACACAGAAAATTTTCTGTATGGGGAAAATAAAAGTGGGGAGTATTATATTTTACTTAAATTTTACATCAGCAAACACAAAAAGTTTTTACATCAGCAAACAGAAAAAGTTTTTACATCAGCAACCTTAAAAGTTTTTACATCTGCAAACAGTAAACATTTTTACATCAGCAAACAGAAAAGGACTTTTGGGAAAGTTTGTCAATATCATAAACTGTGCATCTTGGCAAAATGCATCTCAACAGCCTAGGGTGAACATCAGTGCTACAAAATTACTCTTTCATGATGGCCAATCAGAACAATATGCACGGACAATTAGAAAAATGACATTCTCTGAAGTGTACTGAATTTCAGTTCCGTTATTGACAATATGCTTTTCAACCTGCAAACTCTGTCCTACCATTGCTTTACTCTGATTTTATTTGTGGTACATGAGCAAACTTTGCATCATTTGTGTAAACAAATGTGAATATTCATGTTTATTTAAATTCACCCATCTCACATTTCTTCTTATACTTCACCAAATCATTCTCAATGGACAAACAAGGTATTTATATTTGTATTCTTTGGTAATAAAAGTATTTTGATTCGTATTCTTTCCCAGTGCACTAATATCAACAACAATTACGATGCTTTCATGTTCCACATGCATGTGCCTATCTGAAGCATTGGAATGATATATTGCTAAGAATGCTATGTCTCACACTGTAAGGCACTCCCTTTTCACAGCGGTCCCAGTACAAATGGCATATATCGATACTGCGATTATTGCCTCAGCGATATATGTATCAATTACTATAAAATGAACTAGATCAACCTCTGGCCCCAACCTGCTGGGACCCTCGGCTATGCATATCACCAAGGCAATAATCGCAGTATCGATATATGCCATTTGTATCAGGACCGCAGTGAGAAGGAAGTGCCCATTGTGGAGTCTTCAAATATGTTAATCAAATACAATTTACTACCTCTCAATGCTTGGAATGTGGACAGGCAGACAAAGCCCTGACAAAACCAGGAAAACACAACACTGTATGACTGTTCCCATAACATGGCTGGGATGGCTAGGATTCTGCCTAGGCTGGCTACAATAACAGCCTTAGTGGTTAAGGATCTCCTGGGTAAAGGAAACCACAAAACTGATCAAGATATAGCTACTAATACCAAAGAAACATGTCTGACACCCTCTTGCTTTCACTTATAAAACCTTCCTGACATTTATAACCATTACAACTGCACAGATTCTAAATTAGGAGTGAGCAACTTCCACTTATTTTTTTAGAACAACAGTCTTCATGTTCTTTATTTCATAAAATCACTGTATGACTTCATAACAGATAAAGTCTGATGTTTTTATAACAGTCTATGATACATTTTGTTACACAAAAATGAAACAGACTACTTTTCCCATCTTTATTGCCAATTATGTAAAGAAATAACACATTATGATTATAAAACATACTTCACTGATTTGAAGTTTCCATGTTGCAGATAACTTTTGACTTCATATATTAACAAAACTGATGCCAAAAGTATGAAGAGTTCTGAAATGTAGAAAAGATCAGTCCTAACATGACAAAGCCCCATTTCAAAGCCTCAAATAAAACTAAAATCGAAAAAGAGGATAAAGACCAATGAACATTCTATTAAGAACAAAACAGTTGCAACTCTTTCATTACTAAGTGCATTTAAACAAACTAAAAAACAAGAGACTGATTAGAAAATAATTTTATATTAATTCAGCAAACCAACTATTTGAAATATCTGTAACTGTACCAAAAAACAAGATAATTGGACTTGGCAGCAAACTCATTGGCTTAAAATACATGTCTGTGCTAGGCTGAAAGAATTTGTAGTATAGCTATTTTAGTGTATTCAATATGTCAAGCTGAAGTCTGAATTTGAAAAAGGTTCCAGCCTGGTCTAGTCCATCTTGACCCAACTGCAGTTAAATAGTCAAGGCCAGGTAGTCAAAATTTGTAGAGATAGCCTATATCCAGCCCCACATCTCAATACACTGCTTATAAACAGATATCTTGGAACTTCATAGATACATAGTATAGAATCTATGAAAAAGAAATTTATAAATCCCATTTAACTCAATCTGATTGTATGTAAAATAACTTTGTGAAATTGGAAAGTCTTGTTGAAATGCCTGAATGGTCAAGAATGTTCACATTTCGTGTCAAAATCTGAGATTATTATTAAATGTGTTATTTGCGCTGAGCTGAATATATCAATCAAAATATCATGCCCTGTCTTTGGAGGAAAGCTACAACATATTTTTATAGGAAGTTTACCTACCTATGGCAGATATAATGAAATTCAGATACAGTTCCAATCCAATGTAAGTGTAGTTCACATGCTCAGTGGAAGAATATTTTCGAGCGAGTTCAGTTCTTTGCAGGACCAATTTGATGAACGCATCACACACCCACAGCAAAAGAGCTAACCGCCAGTGAGACTAACAAAGAATATAATCAAATGCAAGTGAGCGTCAACACTCTGGCTAAGTAGACACTGACAATGACATGTTAAGTGATTAAGAAAACTGGAACGATACTGCATATGAGGTGATTACATGACTGCATAAAAATCGCTAACAATAAACTTCACATCTCACTGCCAAATAACAATCAGATTTCAAAATCACAGACCTAAATAAGAATTTTTGGGCAGTATGAACAGATAGATGTGTGACTTTTGTTGTGATCCATTTAATAGCTTTCTCTTTCCAGTTGTTAAATTATACCCTAAGGCTTGTGTCTCCTGACAACTGATAAACATGAAGAAACAAAAAGTGAAATCATAACCACAGAACAACATAACAATAAAAAAATTTGGAGTTTACTCACTTCAATATGAGTGTTGATAAGCAAGTGCCTATAGGCTTGTGGTTGCAGCAATAATGCATCAAGAAATATTATAACTGGATCATATTCGATATATTTATCTGCTACTGCATCACAAGATTTCTGTGAAATAAAAGAGGAAATCAGTACAGTTACTTTTGATAGTTTTAATTTCTATTTGATGTTACTATTGAAAGGAATGTCTAGTAAACCTTTCAAAGAACCCTTTCAGAATTTAAAGTGTCCTTTATTAGGATATCTTTCTTCCAAAAGACCAACATGAGCAGTCAGAACGGAGAATATCAAATGTTGATGGAATAAAATGAATAACAGTATTAATAGCATACGTATATTGGAGCTCAATAAATGTTCCCTAAGAGACTATATTGGTCAAAGAACATGGCACTTTATTACAGGAATAGGAATGGTTCTAAAAAATTGCATTCTCTCTTTCTCTTTCTAAGGGAGCATGTGCATGCTTGTGAGGGTTTTTAGTCTGATTCTTTTCTTGGAACGAGACTTATTAAATATGACTTCATCATATTTTTTTAAAAAGCTGGAATTCATGCAGGGCTTTGAGTTTCCAACATGTACAACTTAGTGATATCATAATGCAACCCGGGGAAAATATGATATCATAAAAAATACTCCAATCCTTTTTTCTCACTATTAATCTGAGAATATTAAAACATTAAAAGATCAATTCTTGGTATTTCTTCCTTCAAAAAAATTGATCTTAGTATGTGTTGCTACCCCCAAACTGAGCAAAATAGAACAGCACATGTCAATAGTTTTATACTGTGGAAGTAAGATATGAATTAACCACTCCTTTGCTAACAACAGTATGAGATATGTCCAAAACGAGGTCTCTCATGTACTAAAAGACATATCATCAGCTCGCCACCAACCAGCCCTTTTACCCCTTTACCAGTGAGTGGCATTTCACATCTATATGCAGAATCTCTCAATAGATGCTGCAAGCAGATGACTGACAGATGACTGAGTGATGGAAGCCCAGCATACTCTACTTGTTTATGTCACAACTGAATAACAGTTCATGCTTCTGACTGCTTGTGGGAAAGTAGAGGGCTGATGACAGTTGGCTTGTTTCAAAGTGGGCAGGACTGAGTGTGGGTGGGTGTTAGTAGAGGTTGAGACTGACTATTATCCTGATACTTAGCAAAGGACTTCAAAATTGGCATATTAGTGAAGCAGTTAATCAAGAGAATTTTTTACATTTTTGTGAAAGTTTATTAAATTTACTTTCAATTATGGGATGTCAATCGATGCTCACTTTTATCCTGTAGTACAGCTTGAATGTTGACAACTGGCATAATGATATAACAGAATAGATCATTTGTTTCAATTGGATCTAGAGATTTAATCATTTGTTTCCACGCGGCAATCGAAATCTTTTATTACAGATGTCCCTGTACATCCTAGTATAGGTCACACTTCAGTCACAATACATACAGTGAACTTTTCAATGATTATCCTCTTTACCATCCAGACCAAACTTACACAGTGAGATATTTTTATTATTCCAGCTTTGTAATCCTTATAAAGACTATCAACTGGATTGCCACACTCTATGCATTGATATTGTGGTGACATTTTTCAATTTTGTGCATTTCACTGGAAGCAGACTGGTTCTACTTTCGATTTCAATATTTGTAGTCCAGTTTAAAAAAGTAAATCAAACCCATGATTTCCATAAAACAAATTTGCTCCACTGAAAATATTTTTTGTTCCCTTTTTTCACAGCCTAGTATGACAGTATTTGCCTTAATTTTACCCTATAGTTATAAAAAATGATACATGTAATCATTTTGATATTTGAGGCAAGATTAAAATAAATCTTTCCTCAAAAGCAATTTTTCTCCGCTTTATTATTTTTTACAAAATACTCCCGCCCACATGCAACATCCGGCAAGATCGAGACCCAAGCTTGTGCAAGCTCAGTCCACCAGCACACAAGATAATTTCAGGCTCAATACTGACTCTGTTATCTCCACATTCGTCTCTTTGATAATCACGGTATTTGTAGATCTAGTGAATGAAAATTTTTACCGAAATATTGATCAGGGCGTGAAAGTGCCTTCCAAAGTAGAAGGCCGAATAGATTCTAGCTAGAGATCTAAATCTTGCTCTACTTTTATTACATGTATTCTGCACTGCTGGGACTCACAATAAGAAATTAGAGCGCAAGATCTGGAGTACCGGTACTGTCTCTAGCGCACTCTGGCTCTATCAAGAAACCAGATAGGATCTAGACTTACGCAGCATGCAAGCATCAGGTGGATCAAGGCACAGTATGGATGAAGAAGAATACACTTTACGAAAACGATTACCCCCTAGGTTTGTTATTTTGTTATGGAAGTGTCTATAATTTAGTATTTAATTGGAGATTCTGGGCTGGGAATAAAATCCCCAATTTTGCTTTCCAAATGTTAAGCCATGATTAAGTTAATCAAATCTTCATGTCCCATTGTCACTAATAGTTGGGCTAGAACTTCAAGACTGCACAGACTTTTCCTACCCATTGGTTTTTGTAACTATTGTTTTTTGTTTTTCACATTGATTCAAAAAACATTTTTTTGAGAGCAGTCTCATGTGTTATACTATATCCCAAAAATTAATGCAATTTTGACTTTTAAAATGTGTGAAAAAAAAACAAAAAAAAGAGAAAAGAAGATCTCTGAGAATATTATAAATTTTTGCTTTATAATTTAGTCATCATAGATATCTAGATTTTGGAAAATTTTTGCAGAAGATCATGGCTGCACATGATGGAATAAGTGACCAGATGATTGTTACCTATACCAATAACAAGTCCATGAAACAAACTTATACCATCAAACTGAACTTCGGTCAAAGATCTTACTATGACGCACTCAGTACTCTACCTGATTAGAGATCTTAGTTTTTCACTATCGGGGATTATAGCCACCAGGACTGAAATCCCAGGTCATGGGTTTTAGCTGCATCCTTTTGTTATGCCTACATATCATCACACAATGGCTATCAAGGATGTCTCACTTCTGACATTAGTCAGAAAATAGACTTTTTAGTTGTCATTTGTTGGTGTTTGATTTCTTCATTTTTAAATTTTTTATTTGGAACTTTTTACCTGCACATGATTGACTTTTAATGAGAAGTTAATCTTCTGACAACTTCACTGATTCTATACAAGTCTTGGATGCAGTATGCAAAAATGGTCTAGTAAGAGAATACTAAGAATGTGCAGTTCTTGAAACTGATGTCCATTATTAAACACAAATGGCAATGGGCTTAGTTGAAAGGAGTTTGGATTGACAGGAATTCTTCATTGAATTAAACTCGATCTAGGTCTAGACAAATTGATGAACACAGCAGCCTTATGGTGGTGATGGAAGAAACAGAAACAAAAATGAGGACATGTGTTATGTATCTCAAGTTCTTAGTTATTAACAATTTTTTTTCGTGTCTCTTTTCTTAGATTCCCTCAACGCCACAACGATGTCTATGTGTCAGAGAAAACACATTTCAAAGCTCAAGAGGCAAAGTGTCAGAAATTGCTGGATAATGGCAATGAGGTAATCATCCATGGTTTGGGCAAAGCAGTGAACAGAGCCATTAATTTAGCACTGGAGCTGAAATCCAAAGGTGTTGGCACAGTGCAAGTAGGCGTTCAAACATCTACGGTGGATCTCATAGATGATCTTGTACCAGAAACTGATGAAGGAGAGGCTAAAACCTCCACCAGGAGTAATTCAGCAATTCATATCCGCGTATATAGGTCAGAGGAAACTGCTCAGCAACCCCAGGCTGTTGCCATGGAAACACTGCCTAGTGCACCTGGAAAGTCATAGCATTATGCCAAAATCTGAATTTTTGTTGATGTGAAGTAAGAATGTCTGTGTGTCTGTATTAATGACAGAAAAAAATCTTTGCTGACAAAGTATATGTATGATTATGAAGGGCCAAATGTTAATGTCGTAAATCATCAATTTTGTTTCTGTCTTATTAAGTTAGCAAGAATGAACCTTTGGGAATGAGGATCATGGAAAAATACGACCCGGCGAGAGCAAGGGCAGACCAGGAGGTTTTGTTTAAACTCTGTCTTCTGTTGCATTGACATACCGCATTGTCTTGCTGTCAGGTCTGGGCCTGAAATGGAACATCCGCAGTGCTGTGCCAGGAGGACCCGTGGTGAGGGGAAAAGCCATCCTCCCCGCAGGATCCCCATGGCCATCACTGGCTGTGACCCTCAGGCCAGATCTATCATACCTTTTATATTTGCAAGTGAAAAAGGGCAGGACTATCCATAAGACTCACCAGAACCCACCCAAGGGAAAATATTCTGAGACCCTGCATGTATTATCCATATGTATTTTCTTTTCCTTTTCTCCTGA
>JBCEWB010000014.1:5599736-5610928 GCA_039654565.1 Peronia peronii | reverse complement strand
TCTTTCAAAAATGAAAGGAGAGAGAGAGAGAGAGAGAGAGAGAGAGAGAGAGAGAGAGAGAGAGAGAGAGAGAGAAAGCTAGAGAGAGAAAGAGAGGGAGAGAGAGAAGGGAGAGAGAGAGAGCGATATCCCTACTTCCACATCATCTACCCCCTACAGTTCCTCCGAAGTGGGTAGAGCAGAGAGCACCACTTCAATCTCGGGGAAATATTCCTATCTTCACTCCCCACGCCGCCATTCTATGTGTAACACACGACGCCCCTTCACCATGTGTTCTTTATCATGTCAAATGCCAACTTCAAATTATATATTTGTTGGTAACAATATCCTCATTTAAAAGACCGTGGATAATTTATTCCAGTTAAAAATAACGACCGCATGGGCGCCAGTTTCCAGAATAGCTCGCTTGACAAATAGCAGAGCAAGATTCCTGGTTCGTTTTCAGGCAGATTATGATACATTTTCCTGCATGTTTCTCGACAGCGTACGACGTATTTACTGCAAATAAAAACTATGTTGCCCGATATCAAATCTAAATCTGTTGCAATAAGACACATTATTATTCATTTTTTTTTTTTTTTTTTGCTTGGCCAAGAAATGGCAGTGATTTAATTATGATAGGCAAGTGCTAAGGTATAAATGCCATGCTCAAGTTTTTTTGTGTTTTTTTTTCAAACATGCATTAGCGGATTGTGAGTACAACAGAGGTTTTTTTTTTTGTTGTTGTTTTTTTTCCAGGATCGGCTCTTTAGCACAATATATTTTTTCGTTCTGAATCTGCTTTTCTCGAGTGGGTTTGTCGGGTGATGTATAAGATATTGGTTCTAATCAATGGTCTTAAATGTCGGGTCTTTTCGGTGAGGTATTTCGAACTTGTCACATGACCGAGACATTATTGCTTACAGTACACAAGGGTTGTTTATAATTTTGGTGTTGTTTTATTTTTATTTATTTTGTTGCTGAATGCTCATCATTTGCCAAGAGCTGCCTACCCATGCGCACAGCTTGTCCACAAATCAGCATGTAAGCACAAATCCCTCGGTCGTATGACAGAATGATCTCGATATGCTCATATTAAATAATTACCTCACTTTTTTTTTATTTTCTGTATATTTATGACACTAATACGCTGCGCAATAGTAACTCGTGATGAAGGAGTTGTTCCCAGTGTGACGTGTTCCACATTGTTCACAAGGGAATAGAGTACCTGCATCACTTGACAATTCACAGTTAAAAAAAAAAAAACCAAACAAAGAGAAAACGACCAGTTCACCACTACTACTTGAATATTGAAACATTCAGAACAATTGTGCCCAACCTCCAACTATCTGTAAATGTATGATCCCTAATCGTCTTTTATTAGCACATGCTTGGCGCATTGTGAGCAAAAAAACTGCCAAGTGTTCTGTTGCTCTGAAACGTTTTGACTTCATTTTCTGTGGATCAAAAGCAATTTTAGTTCAATAACAACAGCAACATCAACAACAAGGATAACAACATCACAACAAATTAAGCGTGTGTCCACGAGTGATTTTTTAGAACAAAATACTGAATGAAAACGGTGGATGTAATTTTCTATTCCTACAGGTCCAGCAAGTCTTCAAGACAGGATTTCTAACAAAGAATCGTCGAGATAACCTTCATCAGGAGGTTGAAAGACGTATATATAGAACGTAACGTAACATACAGGTCCAACTGTCCATGGGCTTCTTTGACTTTTTCAAGTTTTTCTTTAATTCTCCTCAAAAATGACTTTTGCTCACACTAGTAACTGGTAAGTTGGTGTGGAAAGATGACTGAATCGCGTCATCATTTCAAAACGGTCTCTGTGACTGACACGCTCATTTCAGTACCGTGTGAGAGAACGACGCTGACTCAATAAAAGATTTAGGAGTCCGTTGACAGTTTAAAAATAGCTATAATCTTTAATTTTTTTTCCAGACATTCTTATGAAGACTTTAAGAGAGGAATCGAAAAGCAAATCGAAAGTCGCAGTTCCTTCCGTATTTACTAACAGAGTAAAAAACAAAGCATAACCAAAAAACAAAAAAAAAACAACTGGGTTGTGCGCAAATGTCTTGTTGTTTCAAACAGGAATTAGGTCATAAAAAGTTAAAACAGATTTACGTTGAGTCAAATCCTAGAATAGCTTAGAAACAGAATGATGAACCTATTCTATTCACACTTAGCTCTTGCATGATAGGATTATTTATAGAACTGAAGTGAATATAAGACCTGATTGTCTCAGTATTTATTCTCAGTGACAAGTCCTTCCACATTCAAATGTCCATAAGACATTTCTACAACCCTCATTCCTCTTATACACGTCTTCTACCATTCGATTCATGCTGAATCTGGAAAACCCTAATGAAAACGAGACTAATAAAACATGCGTTGTGATTAAACCCGCCATTATTGTCAAACTGAGGAATTACTCCAGAACCGATCGATGATGCCCCTAGACATGTTTACTCTCTTCGATAAAATTCAAATATTTCTGTAAAAAAGCAATGTACGAGCTTTGGAATGTCCTTTGCCGAATTTTATGTCTATCTGCCATGTAAATAAGTCTAGAATCAGCACCACTTTATTTTATGCCCATGGTTCTGGATTATATCAAGAGGGCACAATATTATCTTTGCAAACTATATTTTATACGCTGATAAATTGATCATTACTTTATTGCTGCTTCAGAGATGTGTTTTCCTATCTACAGACATATTTTCAATCTCCAAATAACATGCAAAAATATAGTAAAATAAACATCTGTTTCTTTATTACTTGGCTGTGTTTTTCTCACAAACTTTGGAGTAAGTAAAGGTTTCAACGGGAATTTTTCTTGCGGTGATTGAAGAATTTATATAATTGTTCTCCTCACAGAGACTAAATGAAATTATTTCATGTTGCAGAACATCCATGTTTTTAGCTGGGCGTGCCGCCAATTTAGAGAGAGATGGTTGGTGTTTTTCCTCCTTGGAAGACCATAGTGTGGCCACCTGACGGGTATTTTGTTTTAGGGCCTTATTCTACAGAGATGCACTGTTAACAAGATCAGCAGCGACACCGGCAACTTTTATCGTTAGCTCCGGCCGGCTGACCAGTCCCGGTGTCCAGTTAACGGCTTCAGTACCGCGGACATCGTACTCAAGTGGCGGCCATTGCTCTGTCATACAAATTAGGGACTCATACACAACCCCACTGCTTTATCTACCCGGAGCCATTCATCTTGACTCTAAATGACCAGCGGCGACCGTCAATTGATAAGTCTTATCGGTTAACAACCTCGCACTGAAAGAAAGAACTGTCCAGAACAGTTTAGGCTGCTTGGGTTACCACAAACAAAGCGAGGCGAAAATCCAGCTCGTAAGTCAAGGATTTGTTTTTGTTGTATTTTATTTCGCTGGCTTCTGCCAGGGGAATTTTTCATTTCGATTTTTTTTCTCCCTTTCTTTGGCTTCGTTTCTGAGCTTTTTTTTTTCTTTTTTTCGCTCTCCGCCCCTGATATCTTTTATTTATTAGCCCGGCGCGAGACTGCTGGTCCATTCCATTTCTCAAATCTTTTAAAACGGCCCAAAGTTGAAGCAGAAAATGGCTAGGATCTCCGCGGGGGATTCCCCGCCTGCTTATCGTCTAGCGACCTGTGACGTCTACAGCGTCGATAACGAGGCTCGGTTTGCCACCCAGGATTCCCCATTGGCTTCCCCCGAGGGAGATAAGTGCAGCTAAGGGAGATAAATACGGGGTAATCACTAATGGGAGCTCCTGGCCGAATATTTCAAATTTACACCCACAAACATTCACACATACGAAATAAAAATAAAAAAAATATAGACAAATGGAGTGTTTTTTTTTTCTTTCTTTAATTTGTACCTTTCAAGAACGCTCGAGTGAAACAGTGAACTCTAGAAGCTTTGCTCGTCTTAAAGTAAGCTTACTAAAATAACTTAGCATTGAAAGCTGAGCTGCAGTCCCAGACACCTAGCTGGTGTTCTTACAAGTTAGATAGATCGCTGCAAAAAGAAACTGGATGATATTCTTGCTCCACATAGATATGAAATGTGGAATGATATTAGGCCTATATCATGGTTATCTCCAAGACCTGTCTTGCATTGAGACGGAGGTAAGAAAAATTGTCTGCAACTGAGAATTCTTATCCATCAGCGAGAAGGGCAATTATCACAATTTCTTTGGGCTGGAAGAGAGACGAGAGAATCTTTTAGAAAGATACGCACAAGAAAGCAAAGACAGATGAAGATGAAAACGTTGGCACCAGCGAGATTTGGAAATCTGGAGCACAAATCCCTGGTCTGAGATGTCTGAATCACATAATTATGAATGTGCCAAGGACGTCCTTATAGACCTTTTGGGTAACAGAACACTGCACTTTTGCCCCAGATTTGTGTTACAGGACTATTTAATCATCCCACCAGTGTTACAGATTGTATAGGATGGGCCAAAAGTAGGTTAGGACTGTATAGGTAGGCACTTTACTTGTTTTAAAACATTTTATTATAATTAAACTACTTAGTTACAGTCAAATTAATTTAATACTTTATTTACATTTAATAAAGCTAAATAAATTTATAAATGTGTTCACAATGGTTTTCAATTGGTGTACAGGAATGGACTGGATAATTTTGACCTAAAGCATAACACAAATAGTTAAACTAGCTTACTTATGGTCTACCCTGTAAAATTATATATAAGAATCTATGAAAGCAGTTGGATCCTCTTAGCTCCAAATACCAGATCTAATTGTACATTCATAAATGTGGAAAGATTACATAAGACTCTCAAACTTTCACTGCTCATGCAGCCAATAGCTAAAGCATTCGAAAAACCATTTAGAAAGGAGTAGATGGAGCTGAAAACACCACAAGCAGGTCCGTTATAATAGAATAGAAAGATGGGCACCGCGTGATGATGATGTCATATATTTTAAACAATCAAGCAGATCGGCTTGTAAGATGTCGGATGACAAGAGGTAGGTATATGAAATCAGTGGGTGAAACGATGCCATTTTATTATGGAAAACAGGGCAGAAAAAATTAGGCCTGGATTTGTACACACAGCAAAAGGGTGTAGAAATTCATTACGTGACCCGAAAAAAAACACACAAAAAAAAACCAGCGTGGTCCATTTGTTTTCGTGTCTAATCCCGGTAATGGGTTAAAGAGACACGTCACCGTGTGTCACGTGTCGTTTGCGTCAATTCAGTGGTGGATTTGCTCACAATAGCCGTGTTTGCCTACACGTTCGGTGGTCGGAGCTGTGAATCAGATTAGCTAAGCTTTGTTGTAATGATCAACACATCTCATCCATCACCACTTACAGCATTAGGCCTCTGACAGAGCATTAGAATTAGAGAGCCTGAACTCTTATTTCATCCTTGTATGCTGTGATATATTATTGTTGTTATGCCAGTCCAAGGATAATGGAGGGGGAACAACATCTACCACTGGGCAGATATTTGTGGACACTGTCGCTTCATCATTGTGCAAAATATAATATAATATAATATAAGATAAGATAAACTGTATTTGTCCTTAAAAAAAAAATTCCATTCACAGTTGATGAGATGCAGTATATACATGTATGTGAAATACAGTCACACCAACTTACTGACAAAAACATCACGAATAGCAATAGAACAAGCCAGACTCAAGGAACTTGGCTCAGCTTGATAAAAATATCGCACAAATGATGGGAGGGATGAATTTCTGTAACGCTTACCATTACTTACTTAACGGCTCGAATATTTGCAGCAAACTCATACTTATTAAAACGGAAAGAGAATTCATGACGTCTGTTTACAAATTCCATTCCATTTTTACAAATTTCTTTTGATATTTGTTCTGATGAATAACCTACAATCTTTGACAAAACATCCGAGTTTTTACACAGTTTAAATATTCTCCTACCTATGAAATCAAGGTTTTTGTTATATTGAAATATCGCATATTGTATCAATTCATTTTCTAGAAACTGCACATATTGTCCATTATATGTCAAAAAAAGAGATCACACGAAAAAAGCATTTTGTGGAAAAACATCCAATTTGCTCGATCGCTGTGCAGTTGGATTATTGTTTAATGTTTCAATACCTGTTAAGGATTTCATTTAGCCTTTCCAGTATTAGAAGTCATTTGCGTTAACACTGGGAGAGAGTAGGTGGTGAATTAATGACGACTTTGTCTACTAAAAGATCCATACCTGGAATACGATGATGTAGAGCGAGAGAGCCCTAAGTCTTGGTTATGGCGACAGCATCCAGCGATTTCTGTCCTCTTTGGTGAATCTCTTAGTCTTGATTATGTGCACACAACTGTCTAAATCAATGTACCTATGACGTAAGCGATATGGGGATCAAGCTATGACATAAGCTGGACCTATGTTATACCGACCTAGTTAAACAAAGATCACACTTACAGTTGCCTGTTTTGGCAGATTTAAAATGATATTTCAGAAAGAAATTTTCTTTTCCTGTGATTATATAGGACTGGAGGGTCAGTGCGTCACGTCGGGTCTTCGCGTCACCTATGTCCGCATCATGTCAGACTGTACCAATTCGCACCAAATTGGCTGATTTCAATAGGGGGGGGGGGGGGGGACATAACTTCACTAGTCCCTTTTTGCTTACAGCTTGATCTGCAAAATCTAGGTCTTTGTCCTGAACATATATTAGTAAATCGCCTCTGGGAGGTAATGCACGGATCTCCTTGGAGAGATACCTGCACATTGACGTGAATAAGAGAAAATGTTATTGGAATGAAAACTGTAATAGGTATTAGTTAAGCTGAGTTCATTGGCTCCCCCCGACGATAATGATGATAATCAGGGCTACCCTAAAGAAGAACCAATCAGACTTGAAAATATGGAGGGTTAAATCAGGTTATTTCATTTTAAACGTATCATTTCTCCAAATGGTTACTTGTTTCTGTTAATGTATTTAGTTAGTTAAAGGTTGCCAGTCCTTGTCCTAACATTTGAGATACCATAACATGATGATGATGGTTTGTTGCCCTGATAAGGAACCAGAAGATTCGAAAAGTTTGCCAGTATCAACGCTTTATACTAGTTTAACTTATCAATTTCTACAGGCTGTAGTTTGTTTCTTCAGGTGTAATTTGATGAGATGTTAGGAGACAGCCCGTCTTTAAGTTTAAGACAGTTCTATAAAATGATGATGATGATTATGATGGGGAAAACAAAATTGAAAACCATTTCCTATACAATAAGCAAATTATTTAGTTAACACTTCCTTTTGTGTGCAGCAATACTCTATTTACCTTATACATGTTTTCGTTATTGCCCCGACGAAGAGCCAAGCGGGCTCGAAAATTTGGCCAGCGACATCACTTTACTTTAAATAATTCAATATCAAATTCTTCATACTGTTATGTATTGGATTAGTTGCCGGTGGACAGTCGTCTTAGCTTTAAGACATTTTTGTATAACGATGACGGTCATTGCGATGGTGATGCTTTATTGCCCACCATATCGAGTTCTATAATACTGTTATTTGCTTCTTTTAATGTATTTCATTAGTTGCCCAAAGACAGTCGTCTTATGTTTCAAGACCTTTTAATTAAATGATTGTGATGGCGATGATGAAGAACCAAATTTAAATACGTAATGAAAGTTTATGCATCAGAGAGTTCATCAGTTTCCATATACTTCTGTATACTTGTTTGTTTACATTAATGCGATTCCTGAATGTTTGCAATTTTAATCTAAAAAAAAAAATCCCGATCGATTCTCAGACATGGGAAGAAAACGTCCGAGGATTATCTATCTGGTCCGCCGAAACTCGACAAAGAACTGAGGGTCACAAATTAATGAGCCTAAGACTCCGGCATGTTAAAGTCAAAGCAATAAAAAAAAAAAAAAAAATCAAGACAAATCAAATCAGCACAGTCGCGCTGTTCATCACCAGTAAATCTTTTAACAAAAGAGACCATTAAAATTTGTACAGCGCTTATCTGCGCACAGCACGGACTCGACGCGTTTTACAATCTTACAATAGACCATATGCTCATCACACATTGGTAGGCTCAGTTATAAAAGATTGCAGGAAGAGAAAAGGAACAGCCACCTAAATACTTGCTACTGAGGCACTAATGCAGACTACAGGGCTGTTTCAATAGTTTATATTCGACTAAGCAAAAAAACTGGAAATCCCCGGCGGAATGTTTGTACCCCCCTGCTAAAATAGAACACCCACTGCTATTTGTTACAGCTCCTCCATGAGATCCGACAACAACTTGTCATCGATCCCGTGCATTTTTGTTGTTTTTGCCATGTCAATGGCGGTGAACAGTTTGAAATGTTTGTACCCCCGTCCCCAAATTAGACAGGGATTTCCAGTCGTTCGCTTGGTCGGAACAAATCCATTGCATGTACAAATCATGTACTTGTAGTCAATTGAGTTAGTTGACTGTTGACAGTCTGGTTGGAATTTCAAGTCGAGACATTGTTATGAAACACTTAGATCAACGATGATTATTACTTTGATGTGGAAAATTCCATGCCTGATCAACAGGTATTAACAGACAACTTCAACCTATTAAAAAATACTCAAATGTTTAATCAAACCCGGACCTTCAGTTTCCTTTGTATTGGTCTCTATCCGACGTTGCGTTCTATCTGCTTCTTTCAACCTCCTGGTGGAGGTTATCTCGACGGGTCTTTGTTAAAAATAATAATGATAATAATAATAATAATTAAAAATCCTGTTTTTCAAAAGACAAAAAAAAAAAAAAGCTGCTTTACTTCCCTAGTCTTCTTCATGGCCAGCAGACAATCTGTCTACTCCCTATTCTCTTATTTTGTTGGAGATATGTGTTTCTTGTTGCTTATTTGTTTCCTATCTTATTTCACTATGGCTCCTTTTACTATCTCTTTTGTCCGACCAACAAGCTTTTTTTGTTCCATGCTTTTCCCCGCTTTCTAATGAAACTTTTTGCTTTTCTCACCACAATGTAGGTTTCACAACCCGCATTTATCGACAACTTCTTCCAATTCAGGGTCGTGAGCGGTTCCATTCTCCTAGCTGTATCTTTTTAAACATTTTACTGGCGTCTTAAGATAAACAAGCTATTCAATGATACATGGAAAGTGCTGCATGGTGATTAATTATTCTGACCTAAAGTACAAATAAATGTATACATAAATGTATAAATAAATAAATGAATAAATCAATCAATCAATAGACTAAAAATTAAATAATAAATAATAAAGGCAAAGAAAGAAAGAAAGAAAGAAAGAAACAGACAGACAAACAAATAAATAAAAATAGACAGATAAATAAGAAAAGAGTAGCTACATAAACAAATAAATGAATGAATGAATGAATGAATAAATAAATAATGAAGAAATGAAGAAAGAGAGAAAAAGGAAGAAATAAGACAGGCAGAAAAAAGAAAGAAAGAAAGAGAGAAAGAAAGAAAAATATCCACTAGATATTGCTGTATAAAAACGTATAGCTTTGTCGTGGCAAAAGAAAGGCGTGGCCTCACTTCATGAGTTCAGGTGTCCTCGATGATGAAGACCCGCTTTATGTTCTAGTTGGAGAGTTCAGTGTTTTTGCTAAACGTTGTGGGAATCAAGAGCTCAGAAAATAATTAGTTTCTAATTATCTTCCTTTGTTTGAATGAGAACTGGTGATTAAATGTAATTTTGTCCTTCTCATAGCAAGAGAAGAGATAAAAAAAAAACAAAAAAAAAACAACAGAAAATGTAAGAAAGGTATTCAATAAATACTAGGGATAGAAGAGGCATCTCATAAACAGCCGATCATGCGATATACTGGGAAAGGATCCCCAAAGATATTAGCTACTGGAACGATAACTGCCTTCATAGATCCGTCTAATACCAGATGCAGTTGTCTAGTCCAAGGTACTACAGATAGCTGCAGTCGCATCATAAATATACACATCCCGTTCTTGTTTTGTTTTTTTATTTCCGCAAAAGGACAGAAGTGGCAAAATGCGTCCCTGTGTCCTGGGCATTGTAATCACCCACTCTGCTGTCGGACGCATATTCATTTTAGAATTTCCGTCTTTCTGTGAAAGACGTTTTGCTACATAAAATGTTTCCTCGTGATGATAAAAGGACTCTTGGTAAATTACGTCGTTAAATTTTATCACGTTGGCATCAAATACGACACAGAAAATATATATATATATTTTTGTAAATTGTACTCCATAATCCGTTTTAAATTACTAAAATCGAAGCAGTCGTAGAGAAGATAAACCAAGCGGTTTTTGGCCTCTCATTGTTTTTCCGATATACGTCCTGTTGTCTTAACCCTCTAGAACCCACAGAATACTGGGAACTGTTATCAGAATGTCATCTATCAGGTCTGTTCTTAATGTTATAAAAAAAAAAAAACTGATTAGGGCCGTTCATAATAGTTTAAGGTAGAATGGAACAGTTGAAGTCCGTCTTGACATTTGTTTTTTCGGAATTCATACGAAGATTATTGTCAGTTGCATCCAATATTCTTTCAACAATTACTACCTTATCTGCACTACTGAGCTCTAGAGGGTTAAGGGGATATTACAGCCCCGACTTTATTTAGGCCCCGGCTGAATGCAGAAGCAAATGTAAGACCTTTAACTGACGATATAGCTCTCCAAAAAGGCAAATACTGTCTGATTTGGTGTGCAGGAAATTAGAAACTGATAGAATTTGCAATATTAATGTAGGATAGACTTGCTCCAATCGGATCAGGGCACTCTTAGTGTCCTCGTACGGGACAAAAGATCAGCTTATTCTCGGGCAATTTAGCTAGGGGTAAAGAAAGGTCTTCGTTTATTTATATAGGATTGGTTTTTTGTGAAGAATGTTAATCAATGTTGTATCGCTGTGGTGATTTAAAATCATCTATGAATGAACACACAGAGAGATAAAAATGATCGTCGGACAGAAGAACAGAGAGATAAATAACCTGAAAGATAGAAGAGCAAACAAATAAGTAGTCAGTTACAGAAAAGATTGACCAAACAGATTTAGATAGATTCTACATAGATTGACTGACAAACAGATAGGTAGACAGACAGACAGATAGATATTTCGATAGATAGATATATATTTCGATAGATAGATAGATATTTCGATAGATAGATAGATAGATAGATAGATAGATAGATAGATAGATAGATAGATAGATAGATAGATAGATAGATAGA
>JBCEWB010000014.1:5551461-5563752 GCA_039654565.1 Peronia peronii | reverse complement strand
TAGATAGATAGATAGATAGATAGATAGATAGATAGATAGATAGATAGATAGATAGATAGATAGATAGATAAACGATCCTCATAAAAAACTCATCGTTTGAGACTACAGAGATGAAAGTAATAGGGCGCAGTATTATCGTGTTTACCCAGGGTGTAATGCCGATCCTGCTTACAATGATCCGGGATTGAGTGGCTGCAAAGACATGATTGGATGAACTGGTCAACTGATGAGGGCACCCCTGATGTCTGGACTGGCCCCTCGATAGCCCGGGTGGTCATCGACCCTGATGAACTGAGAGCTTGTCAGTAATTAGAACCCAGCTCGTTACAAGCCCCGGGCAGTTGTAAACAAGGCAGGGCTGCCCTAGCCCTGGACTCCCAAGTTTATGAGGGCATTGACAAAGGTGAAAAAGATGACCACTGGGTAGAGGGGGAAGGCGCGTTCCTGTGGCTGTTCCCGCGCATCAGCGGCCGGAATGACCGCCTGGAATGACCTCTGAAAGTCCATTTTCGCCGGCTTTTCGTATTTTCTGCGTATGCAATGAAAACAACTGAGACCATTAAGCGCTCATTGGAATTCGGAAGGCCTGGGTGTGAATAGGTTTTGAGGGAAGCATGAAAGTCCTAGCGTGCACCCGGTGTCGCATTCCTCCAGGCTTTAGCACCCCATCGGCATGGCGGGGCCGAGACCAGGCTCAGCGGTAACGGCTCTCGTAAACTCCGAGTAGATGTTAGTGATGATAACGTCGGGCGATATTGCGACTTCGGCGGGCGTCAGGGGAGAAATAATCTGATAACTTTCCCATGGTGAGTTGCTGGCTGCTTTTCTCAACCGTCGACAGCTCGGTCTGAGAGCGGCGGGTCCAGACTCTGTTCGGATATCATGCAACCTCTGAGCCAAAGACGTCCCAGTCACTGATAGCTGGCGACCCCGAGTGGTATCCTCTTCATCAGCTGTACTGTCATGTGCTAATCTGCTAGCTCAGACCTCAAGCTTTCATTTATATCCAGTGTGTTGTGATATACAAGTAAACTTTTGAGTCTTAGTCAGACCATATCTTGTGAGTAAATGGACCTTCTATAACGAGCATGTCGGGTTTGACTAGCGTTAAGTTTTTCTCAAAGAGAATAATTATGAACCAAAGTTACTAGGAACTTACGTTTTTCGTAACTATTCTACAATTAAATCTAAAATAAACAGACAATAAATTTTATTTCTGGCATGAAACCACGCTATAATGGAGACCTTTATAATAATTTAACAGTCTATTTCCGACATTGGTGCGATAAGTAATTACAACGGGATGATTTGTTTGTTTGTTTGTTTGTTTCAACCTCATCCCTTTCATTCTCCGAAATCCCTATGGTATTATCAGAACATAGTTACGTGAAGCATTGCACGGATATTTGCTATGCCTTTATATGATATCTAAGCTACAGTATCTACATGTACATAGTGGATGGTTCTATTATGCAATGTATACACATGACTACAGAATGTCACTCCCTGAATGATCAGAGAAAGAGCAGGTAAATAAACTAACACTTTTCCATTCCGCTATTATCTTCTAACACCATCTTCCACCCAAACCCTTCACCAGCAGATTAGCATCTTACACAAATAGAGGCCTGCGCTTCAAAGCAACACGATTATCGGGAGGCAAAATCTCCAAAATCCTCAAAAGGTCCGCAACCTCCCGTCTTTTCCCCCCGCCTTAGATACAGATCTGTCCTGCTCAAATGTTCACCCTGTACGCTCGCAGTTTGACAGTTTGAGTGAGACTTGGCTGTAAACGCCGTAATGTTGTCAGCTTAGACCATTCTGATCTCTACAATTCCTTCCCTTCCCTCCTCCACCCTCACTTATCACTCATAGACCTTCGTTTTTCACTTAAATTAACTATACCGGTATACATATATTATATTTGGACTGCTCTCGATCCCTTACATCCACGGAGCTTCGTTTTTCAGTTAAATTAACTATAATATTATATTTGGACCTTTGTCAATCCCTTAGATTCATGGAGCTTCTTTTTTTCAGTTAAGTAAACTATATCTTATATTTAGACATTTCACAAATCCATGGAGTTCGTTTTTCAGTCAAATTAACTTAATGTTGTATCTGGACATTTCTGAATTCCTTAGACCCATGGAGCTTCGTTTTTCAATTAAGTTAACCATATGTTATATTTAGACATTTCTCAAATCCACGGAGTTCGTTTTTCAGTCACATTAACTTAATGTTGTATTTGGACACTTCTGGATTCCTTAGACCCATGGAGCTTCGTTTTTCACCCAAGTTAACCATATGTTATATTTACACATTTCTCAAATCCATGGAGTTCGTTTCTCAGTTAAATTAACTTAATGCTGTATTTGGACATTTCGGGATTCCTTAGACCCATGGAGCCTCGTTTTTCACTTAAATCAACAATATATAATAATATTTAGGCCTTTCTCAATGCCATAGTCCCATGAAGCTTCGTTTTTCAAGTTAACTATTCTATCTGGACTTTTCTCGACCGCTTACACCCACTGAGCTTCATTTTTTAGTTAAATTTGTTATACTCTCGTATTCAGTGTTGCGTTTGAATCTTCAAGTATCACTCAGATCCAAAGAGGCGTCATTGTTTAGTTCAATTTACCGTAGATTATGTTTAGATAACCCCCGACTCCCCTCACCAACAAGCAAAATGCAAACTCTGGCAAGTAAACAGCAGATAAGGATAAAAATTTTGTATTGCGGTTAAGAGTTGGGTATTTATGGTCAGAGAGAATAATATTATCTGCTAAATGGTTAATATTGAATAACTAAAAGTGGTTGTCTTTGATCTGAAGATATTGATACAATACTGGAGATCAGGAAAACCCAGAACAAACATAACATAAAATCTGGATGAAGACGGCTGCAAGAAATGACAGCATGTGAAACGGAGGTAATGTTGTTATATAACATCTATTCTATATGAAGAGGTTACTTGCAAAAGGACGTAACTACTATTTTCATAAAAATGAGTTAAGACCCTTTGCATTTGTTTCTAGCTGAAAAATAAATTGACATCAATGTTTGTTATAAACATATAAGGTTAAATCCTTTAAATTACACTGTTTTTCCCCATATACTTATAAAAGACAATTATTATTCTCATTACCAAAAATGTTATGTTCTAGAAAACGATCGGACTGACACTTCAGCCATTTTTTTCAAGTGATCGGCTTATATTATTCTGTCAACTAAAAGTAGTTGCTTCCCTTTCCGTCTTTTGTTTGGTTATCTAAGACCGGCTATTGTAATTATATATTATATCTATATTATAAATCTGTAATAAAACTCATAAAAGGCTTATGGACTCGAAAACTACTGAATGTATATATCTGCAATTTGGCAGACAACGCTGTTTCATAAAGATCTGTGTTTCTACTTACATAGAGCCGAAAAAATGCCTTCTATGTTTGACGTTATTCTAAAAAAGGCGATAATAACTGAATAGTAAACTCGCGAGAGTATCTGATCCGAATTGTACGTTCCACAGAATGATGCGTTCAAAACACCAAACACGATTTCTTTGAGTGACATTCAGTTCAATCATTCAAAATACCAACATCGAAATGCGCACGCTTGCCATATACTTGTAAACAGGGCAGTGTCGGATCTGTATTATTTTTCTTTTTAAATCTCCCACGAAAGCCGTGGATTCTCTTCTACGTTACGTTCTGTAATACGTCTTTCAATCTCCTAGTAGAGGTTATCTCGACGGGTTTTTGTTTAAAAACAAACACAACAAAAACAAAAACAAAAAACAAACAAACAAACAAATAAACAACAAATCTTGTTTTTCCTAAAAAAAAAAGAAAAAAAAAAAAATCCTTCAAAAGAAAAAAAAATGTTTTGGTCACTCGTGGGTCTCTCGCTACTGTTGTTTTGGTATGTCAAATTCCTAGCGTCCATATCTCCTAATCTATTTTTCCCTACTCTATCTACACAGGGTTCTCTTCTGGTATTTTATTTTTTTATAGTGGCCAAGTCAGCTGTGATGTCTGTCTCCGATTCGAGAAGTCCCCATTAATGTTGTTGTTTTAACATAATAATTGCTGAGATTTGTCGGTGAACAAAAACTGCTGCTGACCGGAGGTGTCTTAGCTGGATGTGAGCCAAGGAGCTTATACTATTATACTGGAGAGCAGACTGATGACATCACGCGTGCCGAATGTGGAGCCATGGCCATGAGGGCAAGAAACCTATTTAACGTTAAGACTTAACGCCTTTGTTGTTATGTTACCACGTGCAAAACCTAACGAAACCCACGTATAGCAATACTAAATCTAACCCTATGGCCATGGCGCCTGTATTGGTACGCTAGATGCATTGTGTTTTGTTAAGGCGGCATCATGAGTCCGCACTCCAGTAGTATAAGCTCCTTGGTCGGCTCAAAACATAACAAGAAAGATAATATGCTGTAACTTTGTGACAGAGAAATTTAGCTTGGTTGGATTAACGTAGCTTGAAAAAAGAAAAGAAAGATGCCGATTTATGGCTGTCAAAGAGTTAACGAGCAACATGAGAGAGAGATGAGTGGTTGAACACTTACAATGTCTGAGAGCGTCCAACATCAGCAACCGCTGGTTGTTATCACTGTTGTGTCCGTATTTTAAGATACCCACATAACTACATAGCGTGATGTCGTAATCTGACTGAATCCATAAAAGCGATGCATGTTTGTGTGTGTACATATCTGTCCTTTGCCAGTGGTCAGTGCAAAGAAAATGGAATCGATTATTCTAGGTCTCATCAGCGATGTTCCGAAGCCGGATATAAGGTCCCAGTAATGAGTGGGCTCACACTCACAGGAAGTTTTTGTTCTGTTAACATTGTCTCTGGATTGTATTTTGCGGAATCCTCTGTTGTCTTGATTAATGTGGTGGTTTGTTGTTGTTTATTTTGTAAGGTCCTCAGTTTTCGATGTTTGTGCTGAAGAGTCCATAGAGGGTTGGGAATTCAAAAACAATAGAACCCGGATTCAGAAGCCTAAAACTTTGTGGTTAAGCAGCGATGCCAGTTTGTCTGTGTGCATATCCATGTACATATTACTTCGTACGTGAGTCGCGCCAGATCCAGTTAAGGCATCCGTTATCGATCTGTCAGTGCACATCTTCACTGGGCTCTCGTTTTAAAAGGCAGTATGTCCGTATTTTACAATTACTTGCTATCTGCATCCTTTTGCGATTTGATATATGCAACACTAGACCTGCGATTTATAATAGATTGTCTAAAAAGTAAGAGATTTATTCGCGTTTTTATTCCTTTGAGGAATGTATCTACTGGAATGTAGAAAAAAATATGATTTGGAGAAATGGTTTTGTAATTGAAATATTATGTTATTTTGAATTCAGAAATGGTTTTAAGGTTAGGCTATTATTTTGAATGAGAACTAGTTTTGAAGTTAAAATATGTTTAAATATTACCTTAAAGTTGAAAAAGATTTTGATGTTCGGATATTATTTTGAAGATAAGAAATTGTTTGGAAGTTGAGAAATGGTTCTGAGATTGAGAAATGATTTCGAAAAGTTTTGGATACAGTCTTTTCTATCGTTGGTCAGGTTAGATGAAAAAGTGTTTTATCGCGATATCTTTGTTGACTTTCAGTGATGGCACAGGTTGCTTATTTAACATGGGGAAACAGCAGAATGAGCGTGCAGGGATATTGGCAGTGGAAAACACATATTCAGAAGTAAAGAAAAGTCAGCAACAAAGCTACTAGTTAGACAGTGGGCTAATATTATATCGCGCTTTCGATTAAAAAAAAAAACAACAGATCCGCTATCAGTGAAAGGTGAACAATCTGGGAGAACATGCTGGCGCTTACTCCTGTCTCCACCTCTGGTCACGATTTTGCGTTGCCGTAAACAACCTGACCTTCATATTATGTGAAGTTTAGGATACATGATCGCTGCTGCCAGGTATCAGATTTTCAGCGGGAGAAGGAATGCCATGGCTAGGCATCGGCGAAGGAGATAAAAAAAAAAAAAAATCGATCGAGTAGAGAAGAAAGGAAGGTAGAGATAATGGAGAAAGGGGAGGGGGTTGAGGAGAAAAGAAAGGAGGGGGAAGGAGGGACTTTTGTTCTGAGATTGACAAGACGACACAAAAGATGACAGTTCCCGCTGTTTGTCACAAGATCTGAGCCAAGTTAGGGAACTGACTGCTCCTTCTGTAGTGAAGCGGGAGGCTGGATTGATGTCTGGTTATAGAGTCGGCCGGTCTTTTGTCTCTGTCAGGCTAACTACTGTCTTATGGAAGCTCTTTGATGCCATTGTCAGAAATGGCTCGCTCTGAGCTCTGTCGTCTCTTGCCATCTATTCACGGACACAATGGTGCATTACTCACAAAATTGTCACTTCTACCCACGCAGAAAGTACCAGAATACTTTTAAATCGGGAGGAAAAGAAAATCAGGATTTTTTTAAAAGACAAAATTGTGTCAATTATTTTCATGTTACAAAAATGTCTTAGTTTAGACACAGACTATCAGCTGGCAAGCCAACTCTATACCTTATCTTAAACAGAATCTAATTATATTGAAAAGTGAATAAGTTGAAAATAAAGAAAATGTTCAAACATGAATAATTCTGGTTCTTCGTCATTATCACTACCATAAGCATTTCCTACAAATGTCTCACATTTAAGACGGGCTGTCCACGACTAGTCGGTAGCTAACTTGATACACTACAAGAAACGAACAACAATCTGAATAACTCGATATCGTAACAATTAAATGTAGTGATGGCATTGACCAAATTTGCGAAACCTTTTGATTCTTCATTGGAGCAACAAAGAAGTATATCATCATCATTATCATCATCATCATCACCTTTTAGACATGTCGTGGAATATAAGGTGACTGTCTACCGGCAACCTGTCAAATACACCAAAAAAGAAACAAACAGCAATATGAAGAAACGATATGGTAGAAATTGAATATGTTTGTATTACTAGCCAAATGTTCGAATCTAGTTGGTCTTCGTCAGGACAATAAACCATTATCGTCATCATCATGTCAACTCGCCAGCAAGAAAAACGATCAATTCCCGATGGTCTGAAGCTGGCTACCTTTCTCACTCACTACTGGCTAGTGGAGCGTGTAGCAAAATGAACGTGACGATGTGTGCCGATCATAAAATAATTCCGTATGTATTAACATGACACCAGGATCCAACCTCATCTGACGCTTCCCGTCGTCTTTTACTACATCTGTCAGGGCATGGTATGGCGAATGAGTATATAATTATGCAGTCACCTCCAATTGTTAGCTTTTATCTCTCTCTGAGGGTTACCAGGGCGCTTCTTGATGAGTTGTGCGCTGACCCCCACCCAATTCGATGTGGTTGTGGGCCAAGGCGTGTATCTCCGCAAAGTTTTTACGTTGTCCATTCCTGAATGTTGTCGGGCCGTCTTTACTTCCACCAACCTCCTTTTTGTTTCCTATCTACTGGGGGGTCCTTGAGGCAAATTTTTTGCAAGGTAACTGGATCTTGTCACTATCTCTGTGTATTCCGTGTTCCTTCTGGGCCCAAACCATTCTTTTTAAAATTTATTTCAATTGTTTCAGTCCTAAGAAAGTAGGATTGTCCCGGCTTCAAGTGACTATCTGTTTTTGTTTGTTGTTGTTTTTGTTTCGTTTGTTTTTTGTTTGTTTGTTTGTTTTTTGTTGTTGTTGTTGTTGTTTTTTCTTTTTCTTTAAAAAAAAATGTATTTGTGAAATGTTTTTGGGGTGGAAATGTGGACTTTGGAAAACTTACCCGGACAGCGGCATTCCATCTACACACTTCATTACATCGATATTTTAATTTAACCGCCAAGGGTTCTTTAACGTGCATAACGTACACACGAGACCTCCGAAATATACTCACCCTTATCCTGCCCAGAGGAAGCCAGGGGACCGTTGAGTCACTAAAATAATGCAGGTTTTAACCATTCATCATTCATGTTTCTGGTTATCCCCTCCTCTTGGTTTCTCTTAGGGATTTGAAAACCAGCTTTCAATTTCTTCAGTACTTTTGTGCAGCCCTTTTCAGTAACGGCCAGAAAATATGATTTCGATTGGACAATAATTTCCCCCTTACTTCGGCAAACCTTTTCTTTCATCAAATGGTGCGGAATCAAGACAAAAAACTTCAAGTCATTTGGAAATTATACCGTGAAAAAAAAGAAAAAAAAGAACCGTTTTAGAACTTCTCCTGTCCACAATGAGGAAAAAACAAAAAACAAAACAAAACAACGATGTCAGTTCGATAAGCAGTATGTAATAACCCGTGAACTTTGAAATAACTTTAGAAGAGTGCTCACTGTCTCGTCACTGATGCAAATTTTAGATCGACCAAGAAGATAAGCACGACATTTTTTTATTATTATTTTATAATTACTTTATTCCGTTTTGTTTTTACCTATAATTCATTTCAGAATGTTTTTTTTTTAAATTGTATTTTATTGATTTTGTTTCCTTTCCTTTCTCTCTCTCTCCCTCTCTCTCTCTCTCTCTCTCTCTCTCTCTCTCTCTCTCTCTTAATTTTCCGCCATGATTTCTATTTCTTCATGCTCTTAGCTTTTTCCATCTCCCTTTGAAACACTATAATAATAAAATATGTCTCCAGCAGCTGAATTGAGAAATGGCTGGAAATGGGAACAAGACGGAAAAAAAGGTTAAAGAAATACGAGGGAGGGGAGGGGGGGGGGGTGTCGGGAATTAAAAACCGTTGAGCATCTACTTTACAGTACAGAAGAGTTGGAAGCCTAACAATGTCGTGAGTAGTTTCAGCAGCGCGCGGGAGTCTTGGCAAGCTTTGCGTTTGTCTGATTGTCTGTCTGTCTATCTGTTTGTCTGTCTGTAGCACAATCTCTACGGAGAAGAAAAGGCTTCTTGAAAAACAAAAACCAAAAAACACAAGGCAAAAACGTTTGCTTTCTTTAATATGTCTGCCCCTTGTTTTTCTCTCCCCTCCCTCCCCCTCCCCCCCTCCCCCTTTTCCACCTCACCCCCCCTCCCTCCCCCCTCCAGTCCCCTGCAACAAAAGATAGACTAGTGTAACTATTGATTTCTTGGAGGTTTTTTTATTTTTTTGTTTTTTCTCAATGTCGTCTTTGAGAGGAGCGAGCGAGGGAGATAATTATGTCTAGCTGTGTATATTCCCTAGTCATCTTGCCTGCCGTGTTGGCCTCTCCCTGCAGGTTGAAAGCCTATATTTTATGTTTAACTCTTTGAGTACCAGTCTACTAGATGAAAGGTCTCACTTTATCTTGTTATCAATGTATGTAAACACCTTTTCAGCGGTTCATAATTTGACATTGTGGTGTCACGGCGATTGTGCATTTTACCAGATTGGTTATTGCTTCTTTTTTTTCTGTTTTTTTTTCACCAGTCGATTATTTTCCTTTGCCAGATAAAAAGGCCATTGACACGATCGACCAAGCAATATAGAAAAAGATGCAATCCTTTCATTTCTTGAAACTGAAATCTTAGGGTGGTCAAAAAGAAAAAAAAAAAGGATAATGAGAAAATGTTTTTCATGTTATGGATGTTGTTGTTGTTGTTCTTGTTGTTGTTGTTGTTCTTGTTGTTGTTGTTGTTGCTGCTGCTGCTGTTGTTTTGTTGGAGATTTCAACCCCCCCCCCTCCCAAAAAAAAGGAGGGTGGGGGATGGGGGGAACTGCTGTGTGTGTGGGGAGGGGGGGGGGTCTATTTCTCCGCATCTTTATGGTGCTTGTTTATTGTTTATAGACTCTTGTGTCAGGCAAAGTGAAGTTATTTAGTTGATGGACACTAGTCTTCATTGCCAGTTTCACGAATATCAGCAATGTTCATCCCCACCCTGACCTGCATCAAAAGTTCCTTGACATACCTTTAAACTTGTAAAAGTATTCAGCCTTGCAAGGTCGTTCAATATAGGCGTAATAGTGCTGATGTCCCGTTAAATACCAATGTACAATATTTTATTATCCAAATTTATATACACATTTTGATATGCCTTTCCTAACTTGTAATATGCATCGTCTGTACGGTGTTGTATTTTACATCTACTTTGACCAGTTTTTTGACGTGGAAACGGACTCACCGTGTTGGGCACAGTATAGCCGTAATCGTGCTGATGTGCCGCTGAATCCCAACACAACAACAAATCCCAATACAAACAAACAAACAAAACCATTGGCAAACAGATTGTTTTGCTTGTTTGTATTGGGGTTTAACAGCATATCAACGCGATCATGCACATGTTGTGCCAAACACGGTAAGACACGTTTACCCGTCGAGAAGAAGAGAGGAAAGAGAACGGGACAGAAGACGGGAGCAAGGAGAAAGAGAAGAGATGTCACCCCTGCGAACGTCGAGGATGGCATTCCATGGGAGACATCTCACCTATTGCAGGCTTTCACCACCTGCAGATGGGAGCAAAGAACCTACTGATATACCCCAGGCCCCAGTGGGGGGGGGGGGGGGGGAACTGAGAAGCCTCAGTAAAGCGTGAAAAGGTAGAATCGCAGCATTTGAAATGAGAGATACTTCAGTGCGACAACAAACTTCACCAAGGGAACCGCATCCGGAATCAACAGGCCTGCCAACTCCGACTTGTGCATTTATTGTAGCTATTACGATTCTTTGGTTAATTACGACATTGCGGTCGTAGTTGCAGAAATTACGATTTTCTTATAATTTAGATCTATGGGAAAATTGATATTTTTTTGTGGTGCAGATAGATCTAGACAGGTCCAGGGCCGCGGTCTGGAAACTATCATTAGGCTAAAAAGAAAATCATCACGTTCTCATTACCCTTGATCATAACCTAGCTAAGGACGATGTGACTTTTCAGTTCCTAAAGTATTTTTAACGTATTTTTATGTCTGAAATATAAATTCTATCATGTATATGTGCGTGCACCGGAAATGACCGACTCATTACTAATATATGTCTCAAATTGCTAATTATTCACCTCGCTATTGCGAAAAAAAAAGTTTTGTGAGTACTTGGCAATCCTGAATCAAGACGTCCCTGAAAAAAAAAATGGGACTTAACCACCTCAGGGCTGGCCACAGGCGTACCAGGTGACAAACGAAATACATGAACGTAGCGCCTAACAACTGGTAAGCAAGACCACATTGTATCATGATCTATTTAAACCTGGTATTGTTCAATACATCATAACAGCCGAATGAATCAAATATAGGCTGAAATCGCTCTGGAGTTTGGGCAGGGGAGGGAGGGGGGGGAGGGGCGTATGACTGGGCGTATGCTTTTCGGAGAAAAACTCACATCGTGGAGGTCATGGGTTTGAATCTCGGATTCTACCAGTGGGCAATGGGAAGGAATCAAATGTTAGGCCCTGTGCCCAGATAATCCTACTCTTTTGGATTTGAAAGGCTGCATAATTTAAACAATCCAGTAGTTATTGGACTGAGTGTCAGTGGGTTAAATTAGTGTAGGCGTAAAGGAAAGGAGAACACAGGGTACAGTTGAGTGACTCGTCGTGCTGTGGTATTCGCGATCGAAGTGGTTTGCCACTCGGTTCGAGAACGACGATGTATTGATAGTTATGTTCCTGGGAATATCGGTGTCTTTTATCAGTGTGCCAGTGTTTATAAAAATGGAGAGTGAAGGGGGGGAGGGGGGTGAAACCATAGCGTGATTCCCATCTTTCCTTCCTCCTCTTCCCCTCCCCAAATCCCAAAATACATGTACACTGTATGTAAGTGTATATCATGACAAGAAGAGAACCCATGGCCTTTGTGGGAGATTTTTTTAATAGGTCAAATCGATGCTGTCCTGTGACTTAAAATGTATGGCAAGCGTGCGCACCTCGATGTTGGTAATTTGGATGAATAATAAATTGAATGTTACTCAAAGAATACGTGTTTGGTATTTCGAACGCGCCATTTTGTAGAACGAACAATTCGGATCAAACACTCTCGCGAGTTTACTATTCAATCAAACATGATCGCCTTTTTAGGGTAACGTCAAACATAGTAAGCTTTTTTCGGCTTCATGTAAGTGGAAACGCAGATCTTTATGCAGCAATGTTGTGTGCCAAATTTCAGATGGATACATTCGGCAGTTTTCGAGTCCATAAGCCTTTTATGGGTTTTGTTGCAGATTTATAGTATAGATTCCGTCGTCTCCCTACCCCTTCCCTAAATCCTTCATTCCTTCCCCATATTAGTTAATACGCTACGTTTTTAGATGGGGACAGGGGAGAGGGCTGAAATGCTATGATGATTCTAGGAGAGGGGGGGGGGGGGGGGGGGGGGGG
>JBCEWB010000014.1:5539411-5550455 GCA_039654565.1 Peronia peronii | reverse complement strand
GGGGGGGAAGAAATGAAGAGGAAAGAGAAAGAGGGAGAGAGAGAGAGAAAGAGCTAGCCGAGATAGAATTAAGAAATGATAGTGTATTTATCAGACATGCCTGAAATGGTCAGGCGTTCACACGATTGAATTTAGTTTATGAAAGGCCACACAAAAACATAGGATACGATGTTATTTTTAGTAAACAAGACAGACCACCCGCGCGGAGCATCTGCGGTAAAAAATATCCAATATTTGGAAACAAAGCTGGAGAGAGAGAGAAAGAGAGGGGGGGGGGGGGGAAGAAGACAACAGAAGTAACTTCAGTTCCAGATGAAAGAGAAATAGAGAAAGAAATCATTTTGAATTAAAATTAAGTGCAGCTTTTAACTATGAGAAATACTATAATTGAATAATTGAAAGGTTGAGGCGAAGGGGAAAGTGGGGGTGGGGGGTGAGAGATGGAAAGAGTGACTAGGAAATTCGAGGGGAAGGGGGGGAGGAGGAGGGGTAGAAGCAAAGAGAATGAGGAATGAAGAAAAAATGGAACAAAACAGAAGGTTGTTATTGTTCCATAACATTCTGATTATTTCCAGCAATAAAAAACCGAGAAACAGAATATTTTATTCCGAATATAGAGAGAAAAAAAGAAAGGAGGGGGGGGGGGGAGGGAAAGAGCGCAAAGGAGAGAGGAAAAAAACGAAGAATCAAATACATGATGGAAAGAACGAGGGAAAAACTGAGAGAATAAGAGATAGAGAGAGGGAAAATAGCTTGCTGTAGGAAGAAAAGCAAAGCGGAAGAATGGGGAATGAGAAAAAAAAAAAAAAAGCGCAAAACATGAAAATAAGGGAGTGAAAAATAGTAAGAATGAACAAATTGTAAAAATGAACAAACGATGGGAAGAACGAAGCAGATGATTAAAAGAATAAGAGACAGTGAGAGAAAGAAAAAAAGAAAGAAAGATTTTATAAAGAAATGACGTGAAGGAGAACGATGAGGAATGAGAGAAAGAGAGGTCAATGGATGAAAATGGGGGAAGAAAAGACGTAGAGATGAGATACATGACATGATGAACGAGAAAAAAAAAATGAGCGAAAGATGAATAGGGAGAAAAGAGTCGTAGAAAGAGAAAGTGATAGACTTCGTAGGAGGAAAGCAAAGAAGATGGATGGAAAATGAGAGAAAAAGAACGCAGAGGAGGAAAATGTGTAGCGGAAAGATATACGAATGAAACATAAATTGAGAAATGCTTTGTTCTGCAGAGAGCACAGAAAAGGGAATTTGATCAGAATCAAATTGGTGCTAGGAAAGACGAGGAACGGGGGCGAGTGGCAGAGAGAAAGAGAGAGAGAGAAAGAGAGAGAGAAACAGAGAGAAAGAGAGAGAGACAAGAGAGAGAGAGAAAGAGAAAACGATATAGATTTCTAGCTTATCATGAAAATCATACACAGGCTTGCCCGAACTTCATTTGGCGCCCACTGCAATAATCCGCAAATTTCCTGGGTAGCTTATGGACCATTCATACCTCATTGCTAGAAAGCTATCGTGTTCACTCCTTATAGCTAGATGGAAAGCTATCGCACTCATACTTCATAGCTAGAGAGCTAACGTATTCATGTTCAGCTCTCTGTCCAGAGGTAAAGTGATGTCTGTCCCAGTAGACAAGCCTTTGCTGGAAATTCTGCCATACAGTCAGTCTCATAGATGTGGATCAGTTAAGATTTTTGCCCAGGGCAGATTCCATTGGATTTTACCCAAGCTCATCCAAGTACATGGTGTACATTGTTATGTTTATGTTTCTAATTCATTTTGGGTCATCTGGTTACAGAAATGGGTTCATTTCAAACCAGCAAACGCATGTCCTCAATTGAAAAAAGAAAACAAAACAAACAAAAAACGCCAACAACAACAACAACAAACAAGAACAACAACAATAACAACAACAACAACAACAACAACAACAAACAAGAACAACAACAATAACAACAACAACAACAAACAAGAACAACAACAATAACAACAACAACAACAAGAACAGCAGCAACAACAACAGCAACAACAACAATAACAACAACAACAGCAGCAACAACAACAACAACAACAACAACAGCAGCAACAACAACAACAACAACAACAACAACAGCAAACAACAACAACAACAATAACAACAACAACAACAGCAACAACAACAACAACAGCAGCAACAACAACAACAACAGTAACATTTTTTGCATCACATCAAGTGCATTTCGCTGGACGAGCGCTTTCTTAATGATGTTCCTGACAAAGTTTCTTACCAACTATGAGTGTGAACTGAGGCCTATTAGGTCATCATGTGTGTAGAATGAGCATCTCCTCACAAGATTGTGAAACAGAACATAATGATAATGTTAATCTTCGGTCCATGAACATTAACTCCTTAATTGATGTATCGTCCATTCATAGACATCACCTCCTTTCATAAAGATGTATGAAAGAAAGAGAGAAAGAAAAAAGAAGGAAAGAACAGAAGAAATAAAAAAACAAAAGAGAGAAAGAAACAGCGAGAGAGAGAGAGAAAGAAAGAAAGGAAAATGGACGAAAGAAGAATAAAAAAAGAAGAAAAGAAAGGAACAAACGAAGACAAATAGAAAGAAAGAAGGAATTAAAGAAAAAAAACAATGAAAGAAAGAAAGAGAAAGAAAAGAAAAAAGATAGAAAGAAAGAAGGATTGAAAGAAATGTGGGGAAAAAAGGAAGAGAGAAGAATGAAAGAAAAAAGAAGAGAGAAAGAAAGTAAGAAAGCAAGAAAAAAGAAAGAAAGAAAGAAGGAAAGAAAAAAAAGAAAAGTCTTGTCCCGGACTAAGCTCCTGTTGTCCTAAGTGCATCTAGAAGAACTCCATCTTTTGATATTTTTATGTTTTGGATCCCATCTGAGGAGGAATTCTTGTGCTGGTGTACTTTCTTTTTTCTGTGCCTTACATCTATCTTTTCTAACCCATTTTCTGGGTTTCCTGAAGCTTCCAGACGCTCATCCCCAAGGTCCCAGGGCAGCCAGCTCCCATTTTCCTCCTGCCCAATTACCGGGCTCTGAGCCCACAATGTCAGACAGCACTGGACCCGACACCGCCCCATTATCTGCAGCCTGATTGGTCCTAAGCTAACGTTATCGAGCCACTGATTGGTCGTACGCTAATGTTATCAACTCGCTGATTGGACAGCTGCAACTTCCGTTCCAATTAGGGTATTATTCCCCAGAATCGCGCAGGAAACGGTTCACCGCTCTGGTCGTTATCAGCCTTAATTCGAGCGGGAGTAAGATATTTGGGGCTACTTGAGACCCTATTAAGCAAATGTGCGAGCATGGCTTCTTTTGCAAATGAATAACGCCGTAAGTTGACAATGATCTTTTTTTACTTTTTATGGAGGGAACGAATGGTGATGCGACTGGCCTTCTTCACGTACCTATAACACACATACAAGAAGCAGCCAAACAAACAGATGAGTTGGTGAGGGAGGAAAGGGGGGGGGGGGGAGCGCGGTGGCTCTGTGGTTTGGCGTCTGCTCATGGTGAAAACAATTCACGGCGTTGAGGCCGGGATCGACTCGTGGGTCCTGTATCGAGAGATGGAAGGATACGAAGATCGAAAACCCGCATTTTTTTCAGTGACTCAACGGTCCCATGACTTCTTTTGGGTAGGAAAACCCGACGTCTAGCCTTCTCCGAGGAGGGCGAATATATTGCGGAAGTCCTGTCTGTACGTAAGGCACGTTAAAGAACCCTTTGCAGATCAAAATCGATGAAAGAGTAGGCGGAGTGCCGCTGTCCGGGCAAAATTTCCAAATTGCAAATTTCTGCCCACAAAAATTCCCACCAAAATCAGGCAGCTACTTTAAGACGAGATAATCCTACTATCTCAGGACTGAAAGCCTTTAAAAAAAAAAAGGAAAAAAAAAAGAAAGAAAAGTAAAAAAAAAAAAAAAAAAACCAGAAGAGTCTACAAAACGTAGCAATGTCTCTCTATTTCTTTTGTCAGAATCAGATAACCAGAAGAGAGAAAACTGAAATAGCTGTCTTTCTATCGGGGGCGTTGAGCACGGGAAATAACAACAATAATAATAATAGAGAGTATTTATATAGCGCTTATCCCTGTACAGTACAGACTCTAAGCGATTTACAATCTATTACTACCCCGACAGATCCAAAGGAGACACTCATAAACGTTTTCTGCTTCCTGGGAAGCATACAAGGCGGCTGCCTGTTAGGCGCTCAAATCCTTATCAGTCTAACAATATCGTTCACTGTCTATAGTCGGGTACCCATTCAAACCTGGGAGGAGTCAGGAAATGTGTGTAAATTGTCTTTCCCAACAGGACAAAATGTCGGGACCTGTCAGGATTCGAACCCGCTAGGCCACCGACACCACGTAATATGCATTGGGTGAGGATTCTTAAACCCATGACTGATACGTTGTGTATAAGTATAACAAGCTTCTTTAAGGACAGGGTCTGGAGATACGTGCAGTATCTTGTGGGGGGTCCCTAGATCACTCGGTGTTTCTTTTTTCTTTTTTTTTTTTTAAATCATGGCAGATTCTGACCTCATTTTATTTGTTTGTATATGTGTGTGTTTTTTTCGTAGGTTTGGGGGGGGGGGGGGTGAACTGGGAGGGTATTTTCTACATAGCCAACTCAAGATTGGACGGAAAAGAAATAGTATGAAATGGGAATGGAACTCGATGAGAGTTCCAGGATATGCTAGAACTGACAATTATTGTTAATTAGATGGGCATGAAGCATTTATTAAGCTGAAATCTGTTATGGCGAAAGTGATCTCTCTTTTCAAGTTATACGCATAAACGCATAGCTCGATCAGGTTGATCGCAATTGTTCGTTTCTTTCTTTCTTCTTCTTCTTCTTCTTCTTCTTCTTCTTTTTCTTCTTCTTCTTTTTCTTCTTCTTTTTCTTCTTCTTCTTCTTCTTCCTCTTCTTCTTCTTCTTCTTCTTTTTTTTCTTCTTCTTCTTTTCTTAAGTGCTGTTACCCTGAGCTAGACGGACTACAACAAACTTTAAAAGAATGAAGACTATAAGTCTATTTTAAAATTTTGACAACATTTTAAGTTGATCATTAGGATGTGTGGGGTGATTATACTACAGAAATATAGCGACAAGTCTTCGCTGCGATCTGGCATGATTAGAACGACCGAGATAGCTCTCCACGGGCGATGAAAGACCGAATAGAACAGAACAGAACAATGAACGCATTTTGTTGTAGTTATCATGAATTTTATCATCATTGTTGACATGACTGTCATTGCCGTTCCTGTCATTCGCGTAATATTATTGTTGTTGTTGTTGTTGTTACTGTGGCTTTGCTGTTGTTGTTCTTATTGCTGTTGTTGTTGTTGTTGTTGCTGTTGTTTGTTTTGTTGCTGTTGTTGTTGTTGTCATCGTTGCTGTTGCTGTTGTTGTTGTTGTTGTTGTTATTGTTGTTGTTGTTACTATTGATTTATTTTTTTTCTCATTTAAATCAAAGTTAACAAAAGATGTAGGCCTATTACTTTCTACTATTGATATGTTACTTTCATTTTAGTGAGGTAGTAGCAAGATACGATGTTACAGTTGCAATAAGATAAGAAAAAAGATAAGATAAAACATGCTTTATTTTTGTTCTCAATGGGAGACTCCATTCACAGTTAATAAGGCACAGTATATAATCATGTGAAATACATTCATACTTACAAGAATAGCATCAACAGCGTGAGAAAAGAATGAATTGAATCAAAAACATGACGTTAGCTTGATAAGCGTCTGGATGATGACAGGAATGGATTTCCATTACACTACCGATTAGTTCTTATATAGTAGTAATCATGACAATAGTATAGTTATTAGTAACATTAATAAAGTAACTGTTGTTTCAGAAGTTCAGTGATGATGGTAGGTGATCATGTCTTAGCGGTGACAGAAATAAACAGCAATTCAATTGTTCATATTCGACTAAGCACAAATCTGGAAAATCACGACTGAAAGAACACTCACTTATGTCTGTTACGTTCCAATATGAAATCCCACAACAGTAGTAGAACACAAGATTTCGGGAAAAACCCGACGCCGGAAGTATGCCAGACGTATTTCTATGTCATTAAATCATTAGCACTGTTTACTACTACCTTTATTTGGAGGGCATCTAGGTTCAATAAGCTCACAGAGAAGGGTTTTAGTCATACATTTCCTACCCACCGTAACAGGATCAAACCGAAAAGTGAGGCAAACTTGTGAATAGTTTGGAGTGTTTGTACCCCCTCCTAAAAACAGAGGCAGGGTTTTCCAGCTTTTCGTTTCGTCGGAACAAATCTATTGTAGTACCAAAAGAGGCAATAACCGAGACGCCCTATTGCATTCATAACAGTCTGTCATCAGGCAACCGAAAATGTTAAAATAAGGCGCCAATTGAGATTGAAGATGGTTGTTTGATGATGAAGTATAATTAACCTGTCCAGCATACAGTGACATGTTTGATATTTGGTTAGTTATGGCTTTAAAACAACGAGAACTTGAAATATTTTTTTCCCTTTCACTGCTATGCATAGTTCCTCCCACAGGGTTAAGAAAATTTTACAAAATGGACAGAATCACCAGTGGACTGTAACACAGCTTCACTTCTGTCGAGTTTAAAACCCCTTCATTACCCTGTTGACGTACAACGTACGTCATAATAATAGGACTGGAACCAGATGCGCTACTGACATACAGCGTACGTCACCGTAATAGCGTGTCCTACGATGCCGTTCGCTGTACGTCAATAGCGCATCGGATCCCAGTCATATTCGTAGGTGCGTTGTACGTCAACAGAGCAGTGAAGAGGTTAAAGCGAGACAATACGTTTACATTCTTATATGCTTTTCAGCCACCTGCCGACGGCTCTGCTAAGAAAACAAGTTGAGAGCACACACTTTTCAAGTAAACCGACATTCATTCAGTGTAAATGATCGCAAAGTAAGGACACCGAAATTCAACTCTGATCAAAACTGTCATTCTGTATTTAAGTTGCTTAGATCTGAGAGGGTTAACTGTTACATTAAGGCTCGTATCTAGATTTTAACGATACAACACCATCTTACTCTTGGTATCGTATAACAATGGATTTTAACAATTAGGACCAAAACAGTTTGTGTCAGGAGGCACAAGACACAGGACAGTTTTGTGTGCATAAATAATGTGTGTGTCTGTTTGTGAGTGAATGTCTCTGTATACGTGATTCCGTATCTGTATCTTTGTGTGCGTGTGAGTGTTTTTGTCTGTGTGTTTTTGTAAGCATCTTTCGAGGAGTAGGCTGGAAAAGGAGCTGAGGGCAAGAACCGCTATCGGTCTGAATCCACTCGAAAATTCCGAAGAGGAGGACCGCGCTCATTAGTATTCAAGAGCTGAAGGTACAACTTAATCAAGCTGGACAGTTTTGCCCGGACCGTCCTCACAAACAATGTTGTCTTTTCTTCTTCCCGGTCTTCGTGCGTGAATACTCCTTGGCCGTTTTTTGAATTGTCAGCCAAGCGGACTGGGTTACTAGCGAGGGCGCGGTAAGACACGAGCTATACCCCAGAGAGGCTTTTGTTCCTCAAGTAGCCAAGTCTGTTTGTCTGTCCAAAGTCTGCCCTGCGCCATGGTCACGTGACATCCGGGGGCAGACCTCAGTAGCGGAAATAGGCTGTCCATGAGGACGATTTTAATTGGGGGAAGGACAGGAGAAGCAGTCGCAGTCCCTCTCCACATGAGTAACATTGAACTATCGATCTTTATACGTGTCTTCACTTGACCTCTTGAAATGCATAACGATTATTAAAGTGTCAGAAAAGGATAAATAGTTCATATTCGATTAAGCACAGATCTGGAAATCCCCGGCGGAGCGTTTGTACCCCCTACTGAAAATAGAACACTCACTTACGTGTATTACGCTCCACTACGAAATCCCACAACACTAGTTGAACACAAAATTTCGGGAAAAACCCGACGTTGGAAGTACGTCATACTTTTTTCCTGCGTCTTTCAATCATTAACACTATTCACTGTTACTATTATTTGGAGGACATCTAGGTTCAATCAGCTCGCAGCGAAGAGTTTTAGTCATACATTTCCTACCCACTGTAACAGGGTCAAACCGAAAAGTGAGGCAAACTTGTAAACAATTTGGAATGTTTGTACCCCCTGCTAAAAATAGACCTAGGGATTTCTAACCTTTCGCTTGATCGGAACGAATCTATTATGCTTGATCACTTTGATATCACTGATTATAAATATGTTTCCCTAAGTTCATCCATAATCAGGAAATAATTAGCGATTTTAGCCGATCTGTGTCATAGCATAACCACAATAACATAACTTCTGTGTTCGTGTATATGTGTGTGTGTGTGTATGCATGTGTTGTACGTCCTGACAAGATCTAAAAAAAAAAAGACATCTTTCATTACGTCATGTAACCAATCTGTTTCACGATGCTGAAATATTTACTCACATGACAAAGAGAATATTTCTGTGTAATTATGTATTCGCAAAAGAATTTTAGTAGACAGTCTGCAGTGCTACGATCTAAATATAAGTTACTAATATGAGTCTTATGAATATGCTTTGCAAAGTCCACTCTTTACACCCGATATGTTAAAACAGCATTCAGGAATGGTTAATTCAAAACTAGTTTTATTTAATTTAAGCATATCAGAGCGCCTTTCAACTCGGTATTACTTAATGTAAAAGAAAAAAAAACTGTTTTAAGAATATAATACACCCCATTTATTTATCAAGTTTTTTTTTTTTTTTTTTAATCATTTTTGTTTCTGAGAGAAAAGAACAAAGTGTGAATTTTACACGTTAGTTCAGGAAATGCTTAGTATTTATTCTTATTTACAATGGTTTATTTCTTTATTTATTTTTGGTTGTTCTCTTTCTTTTCCTTTTTGTTCTCCCTCTCTCACTTTCTTTTTTTCTTCCATCTTACTTTCTTTCTCTCTTTCTTTCTTTCTTTCTTTCTTTCTTTCTTTCTTTCTCTCTCTTTCTTTCTCTCTTCTTCTTTCTTTCTCTCTTTCTTTCTTTCTCTCTCTCTTTTTTGTTGTTGTTATTGTTTCTCAGATTTGATAATTTATTGTTTGTTTATTAGATTGTTTGCTTGTGGTTAACTTCTTTGATACAGATGGCTTAACGCGCCATTACATACATGAGATCCTCTTCTGACAGATGTTAAAAAAAAACACACATAAGTTTGAACACTCTATATCAAATACAGATTCTCTTTCACGCCAAAAATTTTCAAAAGAAAACAAGAGAAAAGGAAATTTTGCTTCATCTTTCATAGCTTGAGTCTGAAAAAAAAAAAAAAAAACCAGAAAGCGACCTCAAAAACAAAATTGTTGTGATGATCTGTTTAAAACATTTTGACATACTGACAACTTCTGTCACGGTTCATGCTCGGAATTCGAGAGCAAACACCGACTAATCATAGGTAAAGCATTGCTGGGAGTCGGTGGGAAAGCGTTGAGTTCCACCGGCGAAGTCGAACTTATGAGAGATGATAGGCTACTCTCGATAAACCGCAACTTCTACCTGAAAATGCAGAGCATGTACTCATGTTTACAGTCTGTCAGGCAGGCATACATACTCACCTACCTCAAAAAACCCCCACCGATAATAAACAAGAGGCAGTCAAGCTTATGATTTCCCAGCGCTATCGAAGCAAGGATTTCGTTTGTATCATACGCACATAGCGATCATTTTTGTGCTTCTTTATTCCCTGTTCATTGCCTGCAATTCCGTACCTGGGGGAATGCAGCGTCTATCCCAGCAATGTCTACATTCATCGCCAAGGCAATACCTTCACCACTTTCATTATATCTGCTCTCAGATTATTAGGGTCGACGGAAGGAGAGATCTGGAGGAAGAACATTCAAAGCCAACGGAACCTGGAAAGAAAAGGAAACAAAAAGAACCACGGGGTAAAAAAACAAAAAAAAGAAAGAAAAAAGCGTATGCCGCAAAGATGAGGCGAAATTAGACAAAAACAAAAGCGTTGGAGTTACAGACAGTTTGACGCCTCTAAGACAAGCTGAGCGCCGAGATCTCCCGGACGCTTTATTGCACCGCGGCGGCCACAGAGAAGCCGAGCCCGCTCCGAGTGGAGAATTCTGTATCTTTCTTCGCTGCCTCGTCATTTGGGCTTTTCAATCATTCTCGTTTACAAAAATGTCTTCCCTCCCCAGAATCTTATTTCCGGCAAGAGATTTCTCTCCCTTTCTCCCGGACCGGAGAGCTCTCATTTCACGCTTTTAACATCTAACCAATCAGCTTCTTGTCGCTCCCCCCTCCCCCCCCCCTCCCCCGACCCCTCTCCTCCTTGCTCCCTTACAGATTCTATCTGTCCTCTTTTGCTTCTTCCTTTAATTTTCATGTTTTTCCTTTCCTTCTCCTCCATTTTCTTTATTTTCATTCCTTTCACCTGAAACTCCCAAGTTTCTGTCGTGAGATTTTTTCGTTTTGTTGTTTTGTTTGTTTGTACGCCATCCAGTGGCCATTCCAGAACGGGCAGAGAAAATACTCGGGCGATCCTCAGGCCGGCCAGTAAATGGATGAAGGTGGGAAGCCAACACGAGAGGATTTACTCACGGTCTTTGCTTGTATTCCTCGGCTTTGGAAACAATGGAGCTTATGACGTGCGATCAATTTGTGCTAAGTGGTTGGTACAGCCGCGGCTCTATTTTTCCCTCTCATCAATTGAAGTGGTTGTGGGGAGATGTTAAAATGCGGGGAATGGATGGCTAAAGAGCTGGCCGCTCCACTCAGCTCTAATTGTGGGAACTTTGGCGAGCATTGCCTCAGTCTGTCCCTCAGATCATAGCGCGTCTTTTCAACTTCTCTGAGCCGTGAAGAAGACGTCACCTGAGGTCAGCACTTGCCAGAGAAAGATGTCCACCGTTTTTATGACGTGACAAATTCCTGCCTTTTGAGGACCGGACATTTTTGCCACGCGTCCAGAAAGAGCCCGTATATTATTCTGTCACCAGCGAACACGCGCACAAGGAAGGGGAGGGGGGGGGGGG
>JBCEWB010000014.1:5498487-5509520 GCA_039654565.1 Peronia peronii | reverse complement strand
TTGGGAAAGATAGGGTGTTTTTGTTGGGTTGGGGGTGAAACTCTGGGGGGTTTTTGGGGCTTTTTTCCCCCCCCCCCCCCCCCCCCAACTGAAATCTGTTTGTCTGTCTGTCTATATTCTGTCTGTTTATGTCCGTCTGTCTGTATGAATACCTGTCTGTCTGTCTGTCCGTCTGTTTGCCTGTCTGTTTATCTATCTGTCCGTCTGTCTGTCTGACTTTATTTTATTCTTACTTAACCGGATTTTTAATTTTTTTTTTTATATCTTTTTTTTTTTGTGCCAGTTCAGTAAAACCTAGACACCAACTGTAATGAATGAATCACCGAAACTAACGGTGAACTGGGTTTATTAGCCTTTGATCGTATTCTGCTAGATGCATGGGTTGTCAAGAACAGATTTATCAAAGGCTAATCCTTCAGATATTCTGCTTTGTTATTGTGGTTATTATGTTATACATGTACTTACTGGATTCTCCTCCCAGATATGGATGGCTGTGAAAGATTTTCGAAGACTCACTTTGATCTTTTCAAACCACTACGTTAAAAATTGTCTCTTGGAAGTTTAGAAGTTGAAACAAGAGTTTTAAAATGTATTTGCTTTGTAACGGTTTTTAACGGCCAACATCGACATTTTGCCCAGTAAAGATTTATATGGTATACAGTCACTTTCTGATATGATTGACAGCGGCATAAACAACAATAACAAAACAACAATGAAATTAACATGTAACAGTGACAACTGTAATCCAACCCCCCTCCACCCATCTCCTCCGTCCCAGACCACCACACACTCAGATCACCCTAGCCTTTTTTTTGGAGGGCATAGTTGAAAGGAAGAAGCAGAAGAATAAAGAAGGAAAAGATGAAGAAGCTAAAGAAGACGAAGAATAAAGAGGAAAGGAAGAACCAAAAAAAAAAAAAAAAAAAAAGAAAAAAAAAAAGAAGAAGAAGAAGAAAGAGGAAAAAAGGAAAAGAAGAAGATGAAGAAGACGAATAGCAACTGGAGCAGCAATAAGAACAACATATAGGGCAACAACAACCATAATAATGATAATAATATTTGCTAGTCGAAATCTCATTGCCAACATCCATGTCCTATTGTTCCAATTGCCAAACAGAAAAAAGTCCACCTGTCCAATCTTACACTGCCCGCTTCGCACAGAACTGTCATACACGCAGAAAATCCAAATTCTACACGACAGACAAAAAAAAAAAAAATTAATCTGTTGCTCAATAGATAAATATTCTACCACAGGTTCAAATATAAAATTTTTATTTTTCAAATACAGACATAGGATCCAGAAAAAAAGATGCGTCCTGACATCGGGAATTCGAATCGGACAAAAAAAATGTGAATTTGACCTAGATAATGTTTATGCCACTTTCTGTTAGAAGAGGGCACTGCATGTGCCTTAGACTGCATCAATTTTCAGTTGGGCCCGAGAAGCCCACTTCCTGAGTCGTTCTCTGAAGGATCTCTCTGAGAAACCGAAGCCACAAACCACCCTCAGCTTCCTACGCCCCTGTTAAAACATTTAGCTTAGCAACATGAAGGTGTTTTAAGAAAATTGTGAACATTTAGCAAGCCTTGCAGCAAACTGCATGCTTAACCCTCTAGAACCCAGAGAATATCGGGAAATGGTAACGGAACTTCATTCTATCAGGCAAGTTCTCTATGTTATCAGAAACTAATTAGTTCCATCTATTCCAATTAAAGTTGAAATCTGTCTTTTAGATTTGTTTTGTCATTCAAAAATTATTGTCAGTTGCATTCGATATTCTTTCCATAATAACTACCATATCTGTACCATTAGGCTGGTATGGCCGGGGTTCTAGAAAATGTCAGGAAGTTAACCCTTTGACTGCCAAGACTACAACTAAGCTAATTTTAAGACATCAGTTCAAATATTTAGATTTGATTACTACACATTTCACTATGGTAAACAAAAGCACTACTGATAATAAAGAGATTTCGATTTAAACAATTAGCAAATGATCATTGAGTTTAATATAGAAGAGGCAATGAAATGAGTATAAACCTATTTTGGCAGTGAAAAGGTTAAAGGCCGAAATATCTAATGAAAGAACCGACTCTTCCTCTGAAGACCCGTCACTTGTCTCGCTCCACCCGAGGAGTTTTCCTGCCATGTTACACAAATAATGTCTGTGCTTTTTGGTGGCTTTTTGTTCTCTTCTTTCTCACAAGCCATATTATAAAACAGCTCTTGATATATCTCACTGACTTATGACCATATTCTATCGTGCTATATACAGAATAGCTCTGATGGTGCTGATGCCCCTTTAGGCTTTTATGGAACCAAACCAAATCTGTGTCGATCTAAACTACGTATCCAAGCTGTTATTGAAGTACCGGTAAGATCAATAACTTTAGCCTTTCACTAAAGATGTCCCTCGACCAGGTGAAATGAATTTCGATGTTAATTATTTCAAGTACGGTATAATTATTGACTGCCAGTACAAAAACAGACATGAGTGAATTTGACTTCGGTAAGGAATGATTTAACCACCACTGTCTCTTCCGTACTAAGCTATTCTCGTCCAAAGTTCATCCTGTGACCTCCCGGTCAACAAAAATCTTATTTTGTCAACAAAATCCACTTTGACGTTATTCGACTGATTTCAGTTAAAATTCATAACCAAATAAACAAAGGGAGAAATACACACACATTTTTATTGCCCCTTCATTCCATTTCTTTCCCATCCCAGAAAAGACATGCCTGTTTAGGCCCTCAGCTCGAGTGTGTCAGGAGGGGGCTTGGGGGGGGGGAGGGGGGGGGGGGGAAGGGAACCGTCCACACTAACCATGAGTGATGTCTGAGACACTGCGCCTTGCCACTCTCTCAAAGTGACCAATTTCCGATAACAATCAACCCTGCGCAGCGATTGGTCGATTTGGGGCCAGGCCCTGGCAGTGACCTTGATGATGACATCGACCCAGATCTGGCCAGTCTTAAGCTTTGGTCTGCCTCTTGTCTGTTACACCCACAGTCTCCCAGAATTCAACTGCTGTTTACTCTGTAGTATAAGAGACAGTGCGCGTATAAACAATAAGTGCACGAAAAAGAAATGGCTATGGAACTGATCATGATATACAGAGAGACAATTGATAGATATGTTAAGAAGGAAATGAATCAACCAATAAATCACTCAATCAATCAGTCAGTCAAATCAGTTATAATAAATAGGTAAATAAATAAATAAAAATAAATAAATAACTAGTATGTCAAATAAATAAATAGATAATAAAAATCAATAAATGATTAGTATTATAAATGAATGAATAAATAAATAAATACATAATTAATATATAAACAATAAATACATAAATAAATAATACATAGATACTAAATAAATAAATAATAAATAAATACATACATACATAAACTAATAAATATCAATTACTTGTGCTGTTATTGCTCTGACGTTTCTCTTCATCGCCTTTATCGCTATCGTTGTTGCCTGTATCGTCACGGTCGTTTTCGTCATTTAATTTTAGCATTTGCATCGATTGATGTCCTGAGTGATAACAGAAAAAATCTCTAATTGGTTATCAAATTAATCAGACGTAATGAAAATAGTACAAGACTATCATCAAATTATGAAGTCAAATGTACAAGCTCATTGTCGAGCATATATTTATTACCATTTTTTTATCATCGTCATCGTGATCCGTGTGATCAGTATCGTCAAAAACATCAGCAGTTTATATCAATGTATGAATAAACCCAAACAACAACAACAACAACAACAACGTAAAACAACAACAACAAACAAACAAACAAACAAACAAACAGACAAACAAACAACACAAAACACAAAAAGTTATGAAACTGCCAACAATTTCAAGTATAGAAGAGATCTGTGGATCATTTGAAGAACGCTTTCCAGTCTACTGCCCTTCCTCTCCCACCTCCCCTCCTCCCCCCTCCCCGTAATCCACACTCCTCCTCTCCCTCCCTCCCAGTACCCAAACCTCACCTCTCTCCTTCCAAATGAAGACCACAGGGGAAAAATGACAGTAGTCACAACATCCGGTTTTGGTGGTTATCTGCCCGACCAGTCGCCCTCCTTCTGAAGTTTCACGCCTTCTGTCTGCTTACTCTGTCCAAATACAAAATACATTTCTTAAGCAAGAATCACACACTTTCAAATCTTAAAATTCATTTTATTTAAAACTAGCATATTGTGACTCCCGTCCTTTTTTCCCCTGCAGTCTTCAAATATTTCTGGAGATAGAAACATCTTTTACTTTGATCTGCCACCAGAAAGTAAGAAACACACACACACACTCACTCACACACACACACACAATGAAACGGACAAACAAACAAACAAGCAAGTAGACAAACAGCGTCTATTAATAAATAACGCTCAAATAATAACATTTTTCCCGCAGGATCAATTAAGCAAGGAAGAAATGATCTATCACCAGTTTAATAGTAATCTCAGAATTCCAGCAGATTTTCGTCTTTGCCCCGACCGTTCGCCGTTTGTATTTTTCAAGGTTGATCAAGAGACGCGTACCACACATTCAACACCGTGGTTTTGTTGTTGTTGTTGTTTACTTTGATGTTATTTGTTTGTTTCTTTATTGTTGTTTTTCTTTTCTTTTTCCCCAATCAGCGCAGAGCCTAATCCCCGCCAATGAGTTTCTCCGCCCGCCCGTACTGCACACATCCTATTGATTTTCAATTTGATCTAACTCGGTTTAAGCGAGTGAGCTTGTGAATCGCTTTCTGCGGGGCGCCCCGTGAGCTGGGCTCACCCCCCCCCCCCTCCCAGGGCCGACTACATGGGGACTCAGCCTGATCGATTGAAATCGTTTAGCCATTTAGCCATTGTCGCAGCATTGGGCTCCCCTAGTCCTCTACAACCGGGGGGAAAGACGGAAACTGTATGTGAGTGTGTGTGTATGTGTGTGTGTAGGTGAAAGGGGAAGGAGGGGAGGGGGGGGGGAGTTCTAGTCCTGCCAGAACAACTATTGGTGAAGGTGGAAACTGCAGATGTGTGCGTTTGGAAGTCTGTGTGTTTGTGTATGTGTGTGTGGGTGCGGATTCTAGTCCTGGACGACTCGTGACAATCGAAAACTGTGTAGATGTGTGTGCGTGTGGAACTCGGTGTGTGTGTGTGATTGTGTGTGTGATTGTGTGTATGTGTGATTGTGTGTGTATGTGAGTGTAGTTGTTTCGTGTGTGTGTGTGTGGAGGGATGTTTTGTGTATATGTGTGGATAGGAGTTCTAAGTGGTCAAAACGGAAACAGCATAGATGTGTAGGCGGTTGGGAATTTGTATTTGTGCGTATGTATGTGCATGTCCTTATGTGTGTGAGTGTACGTGGCACTGAGACAAGAGAGAAAAAAGGAGCTGTGGCGAAAAGAGGGTGGGTGGGGGGGGGGGGGGGCAGCAAGAATAATGTCAGCTGGGCTAGAATGGAAGAACAAAGCAAGAGAAACACGTGAGTGACAGTAGAACATCAGAAAAGAAAAAACAAAACAAAACAGTTCCATTTGTGCAATATTATTCTTCTTCCTTAACCGTCTGAATCCGTGCCTTTCTCAGAAAGGCAAGCGTTATTCAATCCGTTATTCAGTGCAAAACATTTGCGTCTACTGTCAGACGTTCAGCCGGGCTATTGCGCATGTGTATGACGTCATGCTGCACGAACTGTAGGGTTAGGGTTAGGGTTAGGATTAGGATTAGGGTTAGGGTTAGGGTTAGGGTATATATATAATAATAATAATTCATTTAGATCTAGATCTAGATCTTTGCATAAAAAAATGTCATGTTTTGACCCGGTTTCCCATGTAAACACAGTTGATTACCGTTTCCGCACATGCACATTAGGCCGGGTGACCTTCTGTCTGTAGACGCATGTGTTCAAAACCGTCACAACCTTCCTTTTACCCACAGAAGAGTTAGAAAATTTCTAGAATACGGTTAACACTGAAACCGCATGCAGTATTGTCGTAGAAAAGTTTGAAACTTTGACCGGATAATACCGAAACCTATTTACTTACTTAGTATCACCGCATAAGAGTTAAGCCGAATAAAACTAAAAGCTTTGTTTAGTATCGTCACAGAAGAGTTCAAAAGTTATACCGAATAAAACTGAAACCCTTATTTAGTGCCACTGCTGAAGAGTTCAAAAGTTATACCGAATAAAAACGAAACCTTATTTAGTATCACCGCAGGGCAGAAGAGTTCGAAAGTTACACCTAATAAAACTGAAATCTTATTCAGTATCCGATTTAGACTAATCATTTCGCTGTCGGACATAAAATCCCGTTCATATCCACGACAACGAGCTCTCGGTTTGGGATATAAAGCATCCATTTAATGAATGTTAATGGATTTTTATTAAATACTTCAACTATAATCAGAACGCTAACGATGAGAGTTACATGAAAGGGAACCAAAGCTATCAAATCCTGTGATAGAGAAAGTAACACCTGCGTTATTTTTACGATAAAAATAACAATTTTCATGCGTAATATTCGATGTGTTAATGTATCATGTTTGCAAGGTTGTCATTTTCATAAATTATTGATGTATATTTATGATTATTGTTGTTATCATCGTCATTTTGTTATTTATTATTATTGCATTATCATTATTACTGCTTTATGGTTATTAATATCATTGATGTCAGCTGTACCAGTCTAAGCCACCTTGGTTGTTTTTCGTGGAACTTTTACTCTAGAATAAAGTGGTGAAATAAAAATGTCGCCCTCAACCTTATCATCATTTTCATCACCGCTGTCGTCATATTTAATCAATCTTGGTACCAATAACAGAAAAGCTCTCTCTTTTAATTCTGTTCTTTTCGTTTGTTTGTTTGTTTGTTTTTTTTTTATATACACATTTTGGTATCCCTTTATAACTCATAAACGCATTGTCTATTCAGGGGTACATTTTATCTATTTACACCTTGATCAGAATTTTACCGTGTAAATGTACCCACCGTGTTTGGCACACTATGGCCCTTCTCGTGCTGATGTGCCGTTAAACACCAACACAAACAAACTATTATGTATTTAGTTTTCTTGTGTGTTGTTGTTGCGTTGCTTTGTTTTGTTTTTGTCTCTTGTCACATAAATATTGGGATTAAGAAAAAGTAGCTCACAACTGCGTGAATATTACGAGCACTGTAACATTGTAACAGTCTTACATTTTTTTTTTTCCCTTTTCCTTTCTCCTTTCTGTTTTTTTTTTCTTCTAATCTTCATTAGTTCTCAGCGTCTTCGTTTTTTTGTTTTTTTTTTGGTTCGTTTTTATTTTCGACTTTTTAAATATTTTTTTTAGAAAACATTTATTTCTTATTTTTTATTTAATTAAAAAATAAATAAATAAATAAACATTCTTTATAATATGACGGGGTGAATTAACCATTCTTTATTTTGATCTGAGTAATATCTTTAAGTTCATCACATTATGATTATGCTGTTTTTATCGGAATTAGACATAATTTATATCCCGGGTCAGTCTGACAATGATATTCATCATAAACCATAATGCCTGACTGACATATTGACTTTGCCGCTAAGGATTTATGCATGACTGATAACGTTTTGAGATGACTTGTACGTTTGTCCTTTTTTTTTTTGCAGTTTCACTGATGTTGTTGTTGAAGTTCATTAATTTCAGATCTGATTTTTTATTCTTCTTCTTCTTCTCATCTCCAGGCCCGCTCAGAAAAACCTTTATTCTCTGCCAATCATGAATTAGACAGTTTGGTAAGTAGCTACGCCCTCGTACCGCTCACACAGAATGAGTGAATGAATGAATGAATGAACGAACAAACTGGTGAATAGATGAATGAATGAATGAATGAATGAACGAACAAATGAACGAACGAAGAATTTTAAAAAATGAATGAATGAATGAACGAACGAAAGAATGAATGAAGAATTGAATGAACGAATAAATGAACGAACCAATGAATGAATGAATAGATTAATAAATGAATGAATCAATGAATGAATGAATGAAGACATTTAAATTTTGTGCCCTAGCTTTTTGTGTTACTTCAGAGTGTTGTATTTCGAAGTGCTCTGGAATGTACCATTATTTTGGTGTACATGTAGATATTTAGGTGAAAGAATTAAAGTAATCTAAAACAAGTTACAAGACACCACAGAAGTTCATGTCATCCGATAATCTATTCTGTTTTGAAATTTAATTTAACCTCATTATTTGAGGATAGAGATATAAATCCAGGTGACTTCCAAATCAACTTAAAATTTCGGGTTACCTGTGATCATAGCAATTATGTTATTCGAGAAATAAGTAAATGTTTAGTACATGTTTTGCTTCATGTCTAAAGCATAATAGTGAAATAATGAGAAAGAAAAAAAAGATGGCCGTTTCACAAATTATTGCAACGAAAAAAAAAACAAAAAAACAAAACAAAAAAACAAAACAGGAACAGCTTTACTGTAATACAAGCTTCTTAATAGGACATAAACATAAATATTAACCGATTAATGCCGTATCAAAATGACATAAATCAGTACAGAACTAACAAAAATCGTACACTCTCTTATGTGTTCATTTGCACATAGTTATAATTATGTTCTTGTTTAATTATTGTCTCAGGGGTGCAGGGCGGATAGGAGGAAAGAAGAAGAAGAAAAAAAAAGAAAGAAAGAAAGAAAGAAGAAGATAGCGGAAGATGCAGAAGAGAAGCAGCAGAAGAAACTAAAGACAGAAAAAAAAAAGGGAGCGATCGGGGGAAGGGTGGGGGGGGGGGGGGAAAAGGGTATTGGATTGGGTGGTTTTTTTGGGAGGGGGGGAAAAAAAAAACCCCCCCCCCCCCCCCCCCCCCGCCCACCGTCCGTTTCTATCCCTGCCTACTGTGTTCTACAGTCTCGTGTGATGAGCAGCTCCCAGTACTCACGACCAGATGGCATGTGCGGGCAAAAATCAGGGCCGTCTCCCCGTCCCCGAAATGTGGCCCGGGCGTCTTACAAACGCGTCCGGGACTTTGCAGTCATTAGAGCAGAATAGACCTCGCCACCCGCGCCAAAAGCCGCCTTCAACTAAATCGGCATCAATCTTTCTCCTGACCCCCGGCGCTGGCAAGTCGAGGGGAGAATCTTTCAATACTTTAAAAGCCTCCTGGTTCTTTTTACAAGCCCTTGGACCTTCTCAATCCACTCCTTTCATGCCAAATTTTTGGATACTCTGTTTGTGTTTGGCTCCATTTCATCAGCCAGTTCGTTCTCCCGCCACTGGGAAGATGGCGCTGTGTGAATTTGAAAACAGGCAATTCCAAATCTATTTCTCTCCTTCTCTCTTTCCCCCTCCCTCTCTCCCTCTCTCTCTCTCTTCTCCACTCACTCACCAACTCTTTCTTTCTTTCTTTCTTTCTGCCTTCATATTCATAGAGTTATTAGGAGGAAGGAGATTAGAAGAAGAGGGGAGAGGGACGTATCTCAGAGTTTTGGACTCGCCCGGAGGAAAGAAAGAGGGGGAGAGAGAGAAAGAGAAAAAGACAGAGAAGACAGTTACGAGCCCGCCACAGGACAGGGATTTCTCCAATTCTGGATCATGAAATTCTAATGAACAATCTGGCAGCTGTTGTTGTTATTTTGTTCATTTTTTGTTTTTCATGCAGGGTCTCAGACTCGGAACTTTGGAAGTCAGAAGGGAAATTATTTTCAGAATTTTATTATAACAGGAATCCCCGAGCTGAAAAGACGAATCAAAGGCTTAAAATTCCCTTCCAAATGTCCTGTTTGATATTCATATCTCATTTGTCAAACTTTGAGACGGATCGTTTTGATACAAGACGATTACTTTCTCTATTTGTTGAGGATTCCACCTTGGACGCGAAGAATGGTTTGCAAAATACTGATCTGAAATAACAGCGCCTGGTTCATGTACGCATCGCATGCTTCTTGATCTGAATAAATATCTCTGGAAAGCATCTCATTTATGTATCATACCTCTAGATAGACTCAATTCCATTTTAGATTATAAAGTCAGATTTGGTCTTCCCACATACCCGACGAAGGAAAGTCAAACATGCTCTTGTGTCCGGAATCTAATGAAACGTACAAGCGTTTTCTCCCGCTAGTAGTTAATGAAATTTTAGCAAGGCGTTTCTCCAGCAGTGCTAATCTCCAATTACGGTCTCTGTTTCTTAATTGAAAATGCCACACATTAGCTAGAACTGCTCCGTCTTGGAGACCAAGACACTAATGTATTTTTAATGCAACGCATGAACCGGGTTACATCCCAGGCATCTGGAGCCGTATCGGCCCCCCTCACAGGAGGCCGATCAGCCAGATACAAGGCCGATAACTCGCCTGCACTGTGACGTAAGCGAACGCTGCAGGACATTGCACGAATTGATAAATGAATCGCACCATTACGTCAGAGCGCCCGGCCTCAGAGCGGTAGGGTGCCGGGTTCTATTCCCACTCAGCTTCCAGCCGCTGGAGGTAGATTATCCAGGAATGTCTCGTATGCGGATCTTGACGCGCTCCATTAGATCTGACCCCCCTGGTGGTTTTCACCATGGCGGACCATCGCGGTCACGACTCACAGGCTTCCATTTTCTTACTTTCTCAGATCGGATTCTCATTTACTACTATCTTTATGCTCAAATTTAATAATACTTCCTTTCTCGTGCTTGAGTACCAAACCTTAGTTCCAATTGCTTTTGTACAATAACTTACTAACTTAGCCCTTCTTCTGTTGATAACTGTTCCTGTTATAGGAAGTGGAACTCCTAGTTGTTCAAATAAAGTAAAATTATTCCCCCGAATGCGTATCTTAAGTTTAAATTGCTAAAATAATTTGGGGACTCATTTCCGGTACATGCTAAGGTTGGTTTCTGTGACAGAAAATAGCATTTCACAATCGGCCCATTATTCGTCTGTTTATTCACTAATTTTATGTAGATATCAATGTATAATTCTGTCTGTCTGTGTGCCTGTCTATCTATCTATCTATCTATCTATCTATCTATCTATCTATCTATCTATCTATCTATCTATCTATCTATCT
>JBCEWB010000014.1:5453153-5479166 GCA_039654565.1 Peronia peronii | reverse complement strand
TAACTAACTAACTAACTAACTAACTAACTAACTAACTAACTAACTAACTAGCTAACTAACTAACTAACTAACTAACTGACTAACTAACTAACTAACCAACCAACTAACTAACTCATTCACTAACTCACTAACTCACTAATTAACTAACCAACAAACTAAGTAACTAACCAACCAACCAACTAACTAACTAATTAACTAACAAACTAACCAACAAACAAACTAACTAAATAAATAAATGAGTAAACAATAAAAGCATCACACCTACCGTCACAATGTCACTAAGAGCTTATTTTGCCTCTTCCTATCTTATGTTAAAGTCTGTCTTATCTGGCCAAGGTGAAAAAAAAAATGATCACTATAAAAAAGGAGGGAGGGAATGGGCGGAAGGGGAGTGAGGGGGCAGGGGGAGGGAGAGGAGGAGTCAGATCAAGTCTGATTTTTAGCAAACCACGCGGGCACATCAGGCAATAGCAATAAACAACAGTGACAACACAATGAGACAACTACCAGCATTTCCATTATTTTATGAGCATTTGATTGTTTAATTCATTTGTTGTTTATATTGTTGTTTGTGTGTTTATTTTTGTTTGTTTGTTCTGTTTGTTGTCATGTTATTTGTTTTAACCTATGGAACAACTGTTGCAGCCATCTCGACCAATTTCAGATAGTAGACACCCTGCATATTCGGCACAACTGGATAAAAAGCACGACGAAAAGCATGGAAGAATGAGAGAGAGAGAAAACTAGGTTAGAAAACAAAGACAGGGTCTGGCCCACGGCGGCTATCCTTGGAATAATCAGGAGAGGGAAAGTGCCGATCGTTTTCAAGAGAACAATGCCTTCGCGTGAGAACTGAACCGCCCAGACAATGGGGCTCGCGAAAAACCATGCATGCATTCAATGGCTATTAAGGGTAAAAACAGCCGTGCCACACATTTGCATTGGAGTCTATACGTAATTAGTCTCCGAATCAATCCGTCACTGGATGGCTGGGCCAATCAGCCGCTGCCGCTTTATCTATCAATAGGGGCGACTATGGATCGCTAGTCAGGCAAGAAACAAGGAGAACTCCTCATTGGGGCTTCTACAACACAACGGAGCTGATGCGATAATGAAACACATGCTTTAATCCGGTTTTCCTTTAAATGGACTCCGGCTGAATGCTCACTGTTATTTTGCTGAAAATCATATAGAAACATGGGTGATTATTATTCTGAACTGATGTCTGATAATTTATCAAACGTTCGAAATCATTGCGTATTCACGGGCTTGTTTTATGCATGTTATCTCAGAAAATGTAACATCTATGTTAATGTTCCACATGCGGCGGGTCACATTGCGCACCGCATATTTACACATACAAGTCCGTTTTGGACACTTTCCCTTTACAGTCTTTGATCCTCCGATTTATACACATGTTCTCTGATACATCTTCAGACTTGTAGACGTATTCAACCGTGCTAAACATATGGTAGGCGCAATATAGACGCAATCGTGAGGCTGTGACGTTAAGTTCTAACACGAACCAAAATCAATCATATCAAATGTCTGTATAAGTAATGGATCGTGGCATTAACCCTACAACTGTCAATAAGGAGTTAACCGAACGAGTTTGTTTCTGTGGTGTATAGAGGATGATAATTTACGGTTAAGGTGATATTAGATTGTACCGTGTTATTACATAGTATGCTGTATAAAGGGAAATGTTACTGTGTAGAATGAAGGGTCAGTTCTTGACCACATTGGCCCCTTATTTAGAAAAAAATAGGGTTAAACAATTCTGAACATTTGACATTTGCTTGGTTGAAACAGAAAACATCAGATCTTGTGTTGCTATTGTTTCCATCACGCATTGCAAGAAAATTTGCCCTGCCGAGAGAGATTGGAAAGAAGAAAGACTGGCTTTTACACCACCTCAGTCACTCTAGCTGGGCTGTTTGCAGGCTACGCCTCGCTCGAGTGTCGCCCTCAGCACTTTTCCAGCGACACGGCCGGACTCTCTGGAGAGTCGTAGCGGCGCACACAATCCTGATGAGGTGCCCGGCCTCACAATGAGCGCTACAGCCGCCACTATTGACCCGCATGCCGCTCACCCCAGCCGCTGCTTCAGACGCCTCGGCAAAGTCCAGTAAATGTCCGTCCATGACATAAAACGAGGGTCCACGGGGGGTCGTCAGCTTGTAAGCTCCTGTCCATTATGGCGAGGGCAACGCTGGGTTTTTTTTTTTGTATGTGTATATGTGTCTGTATGTGGGAGAGGCGCTGAAAATGCCATACTACTTATCGTGTTGTAACAGCATCAGTGAGATTCTTGGATGCTTGGACAAATCTGGCAGAAAAGATTCAAAATCGATCCTTAGACACGGTGGTGGAAAGTCTAACTCCACAGGGATCTCCATGGTCGAGAAAGAGCTGAGGGCCATATTTAAAAAAAAAAAACGAGAAAATCAGACTAACACAATGACACTGCCTTTCGCCTACTGATAGTGCAAACAGTCTATGGCTATGCTCATCGCTAAGTTTTGTCATTGAAGACACTGCTAGAACAAAAGAGGACAGTGAGGACTTACCATTACGATACCAGTACAGAACACAGATTATTTAGTTTTCTACAAAGACGAAATGATACACAATAGTGAAAGTAACAGCAGCACCGGCATTACTGGGAAACTTTTAGGAACCAGTTTTCGACAGAGAACCTACACTGAAGTTGTCCATTTGCTTAAGAGACTTTCCTCGCACAGCAGATCTGTTTTGCAAAACTGCCTCTTCTTGTCAGGAATTTGCTATGAAATGTAACTTTGTAAGAGCGATATCTGCATTTCGGTAAGACATTTATTACAAGCGCTATGTAGTATCATCTATGGTAAAAATGTGTACTGTCATGCTAGGAACGTGTAACTTTGATAGAAAAGTGCGTGCATTTTGCCCTATTTGAACGAAGTGTATCTAACTTGCCTGCCCTGGATAAGATTAAAATGATAAATCCGCTTGAGACAAGTTTTTATCACTTTGAGACTAGGCCTATTCAGAAATGAAAGAAGCATTACAATATTGCATTTATTCCTTGATACTCCTTCCCCCCCCACCCCCCCCCCTTTCCCCATCCCTTATTTTTTCTGGTACATTCGTGCAATAAAACTTTAAGCATAGAAAAAGAAAAGAAAAACTAAGAATGAAAGGACGCCAGTGTTGTATGTCATTGATTGGAAAAAATGTACATTGTCATAGAATACAAGGACATGGCAAAGATCGCCGTGCAGAGATACGCGGGTATCATTCAGTATTCACCGGCTACCCGTTTGTTCATGAAAACTTTGGCTATCGTGAAAGAGCAGGAGAAAGGACAAAGGAAATATCACACAAGAGAAATAGGGGCTCTTTGGCTCCATAAAGGCTGCAGAGACTCTTTTTGTTTTCTTCTTCAATAGACATCATTGATACCCTTTGTTCTCTTCCAAAAGTCATCTTGGATACAGTGATTTTGTCGTATGTGTAGTTCATAACGTTATGGCCAAGGCTTTCTCTATAATAACCGTGGCTTGTACGTCCCACATCAGTATTAGTTTGAAACTGTCCCCTCAGCTCAGCACAAAGTTAGAAAGGTACAGACTGTGCAAAATAATCTGCAGTTTGGTTTGTGTCTCCAGTCTATCTGATGTTAATGTCCAGTCAGCTTGACCAGCATGAGGTCTTGTCTGGTGTCCCGGTCGGAGAGACAGACAGATCACAGGCTGTCAGAGACCTGTCTCAGTCCTGTCGCCTGTGGGGGACCAGGCATTGAACAGACAGGCAACTGCTTGATGTGAACGTCCGCTAGATAAGTCATGCTTTGTATATTGCAGATATGTTTGCAAGGAGAATCTATGGTAGCATATTTTCTGGGTATGGTTAAGGAGCTCATAGGCTTATATCACAGTAGAATTTAAACCTTGGTTAAATTCATGAAACGGAAATAAGTAGGAAGGTTCTGTAGTGTCTTTGTCTGAAGATGGCCGGCTTTTACGCCAGGAATATTTGGGGTTAGTTTTTGTCGAGGTTGCTGTCGTCACCCCAGCCATAAAACTGACAATGACCACTGGGCAAAAGGTCCAGTCTCTGGGGACTTTCTGTCAGGTGGGAGACCACAGCGCCCCTGGTCGTCCAGGGGATGAATGCTGGGAGGTCTGGATTTGAGCGTGGCAGCCCGTCCACTGGGGTTCGAGTCCATCCGGGCACCCGGGTCCAGGGGCGGCGCCGAGGGTTTTCACCGCGGGAGGTGTCCAGGAAATGTTTCACGTGGCGACACGGCGGAGCTAGAGAAAGAAAATCGTGTTTTGGCCGGATATTTTTCCGGGATACTAACCGGATTTTGTAGTTCTTTTGCGGTTTTGTTTGTGGTGCTTTTGTTGTTGTCGTTGATGTTGATGTGTTTGTTGCTGCAGCTGTTCGAGTTGTGATGTTGTCTACCCACCACTTTTTTAATTGTGGCTTAAGTTATTTTGGTTTCACAAGTCAGATACAAAGAGCCCAAACTGCCACGGCCGCCCGAACGTTGAGAAATAAAAGTCGAATTTGGTTGAACTTTTATTGAGCTTTGAGTGTCGAGTTGATGTCTTGGGATTGGGCATGTAGTGCAAAAGACTGTCAGTTTAACAACACGATGACTCCAGATTGTTGAAATTTACATTCCGCCTCCATAAATTGCGAATGCTTCTGACTTTGATGCTTGCATAGATTAAAACAAAAATAGCTTCGTTCAAACAAAGGAGTGCAATAAAAATTGAAGTTAGTAACCCTTCTGCAAGGATTTATCTTTCGCACCTTATTAATGTGAGAGCAGAACTTACTTAAATGAATAATAAAAAGTTAGTAAATGAAAAAGTCCACCAATTATATAAACATAATATACGTACCCGTGGGGTGACAATCTGTCTGTCTATGCTTCCATTAACGAGAAAATAGTCCAGGTTTCAGATATATGAAATATGTTCTTTGCTACATCATAGGCCAAAGTGTGAGAATTTCTGCTGCTTTGAAACCTTCATATCATGGATGGATTAGTTTCTCTGACCTGGGGTATCCATTTCGCTGTAAACTTACTGTTCGTCCTTGTCATCACAAACAGAAATGTTGCCTTCTTCTGTAAGTTGGTCTTCTGTACCGCAGTGAAGCCAACATTTGAAACATCAACGCGACCACAGTTGGCTTTGTGGTATCATCCACGGTCTTCTGTGGCTTTAAGTATAGATGTCGGAGAGAAATGAAAGCGCTGTCATTGCACCGTGTCACTTTAAGCCCAGTGTTTCCCTCAAAAACTTCCTTAGATCCGCCAGGATGAAATCTGATGCTGGCTGTATTAAAGATGACATTTTATTGTATACTTCAACACCACATTCACCCCGTCTCCTCTCCTTTCCCCAGACAAACAAACAAACAAACAAACAAACAAACAAAACAAACAAACACCACACACAAACACATCCATAATACAGCCAGAATACTTGAAGCTAAAGCCTTAGTTATTCTTGAATGCTATTCTGGAGAAACTTACACACATAGAGAGAAACAATGAAAGATAATAGCAAAAGTAAACAAAATATATTGACATCTTTTAATTTCTGAAGTGCATGCTACATTTTGCAGTGCAGTAGGCAGGCACCAGTTTATTGGATTTGAAGAAAACAAGACTTGAATTGAGTGATGTGAGCTATGATTGTCTATCGGTTGTCTGTAGCTTAAAGGAAACAGAATTCTTTCTAGATTAACCAGTCGATAGGACAGTGTGTGGGGGAAAAGACATTTTTCGAAACATAGGCCGAGTCTGTCACACCTGTATATATGTGTGTATGTGTGTGTGTGTATGTTTCTGTGTAAATGTGTGTGTAAGTGTGTAGTCGGCACAGTGGCAGTCTGTCCAGTGGCTACAGTGTCCAGTCCATGCTATTTGTCGTGGTTTGTCGCTGATGGCGCTTGACCACTGTCCAGTGCTGGTGTTTATGGTGGAGTCCATGCTGACCACTGTTGGCGCCACAGTTGGACTCTCAGCTGGACATGCACTGACCAGACGTAGGATCTCTGTCTAGTCGACAGGTCGGTCAACTCTCTGATCTCGTAAATCGTACGCCCATTTTGAAGATCTCTACTCCTAATTGTCAAGAAAGTAAATGTCCAAAAATAATAAACGATTGTTTTCTTCCATACGATTGATACGACTTATGCAGGAATTGTAACAGGGAAGCAGGACTAAATAGAATATGAATTCTTTGTTGATTTTTTGTTTCCGTTCTATTATCGTTACCAGGGAGTGTTCCATATCAGAGGTCCGACGCGATGATTTATGGTGCGCAAGAGCTTAAGGTGAACGCACCAACATGCACTTTATGCAAGCTTGCATAGGGGTTAATAATACCAGCCCTTTACATCAGCAGCCTGTGCCCTCATGTCGGGATCAGGTGCCTCGCCTTCTTTCAGATACCACGACCGACAACGACCCCGCCGTCTTCACTCTATTGAATTCGTTCGCTTCTTTAAGTTCATATCATACTGCACCGAATGGCAAGTCCAGCGCTTTGGTCAAGGTGAAATTCGGACATTTCATTATCCCGTCCCTACTCATCACGAAGACGAAGATGATGATGATGATGGTGATATTGATGATGGTGATAACAGGGTGGAGATGGCACTGGCCGGGGAGATGATGATATCTCTTGGGGTGGACCTGTGGAACAATCGCCACCCGGTGTACCCTCATTTAGCCACACTTGGAGAGGGGTCCCCTTCCCAGGCTTTGATGGGGCAGCATCAACAATGGGTGGAGGGGGTTATAGGGGGCAATTTCCATGCTCACGGCCCGATGTCTTTTCAACCTGGCCAGCCTACCAGCCTATTGACTTGCATCAAACCTGCAATTGAGGCGGCGGCGACTCGCGATCAGCCGAGCCCATGGCCGAGGGAAGTGTGGAGGGAACGAAAAAAAAAAAGCAACAAGAGTTCGAGTCCGCTAGCTGGCGATGGGAGGGAGATTGTCAACGTTCCACACTATGCTCTGTCTAGATCTTCTACCACTCCTACTTTCTTCTATCCCGTTTGCCTCTCTTTCTCCTACTCTCATCCCCCCCCCCTCTCTCTTTCCGTCTGTTTCCTCCACCCACTGATGTTTCTTTTTGTTCGTCTGTTTGTTTCGGTGTACAGCTTTGTTTTTTGCATCCTAAGTTAACCTGTCCTTTCACCACCCGCTCCCTACCCCTCCACACTTCCACTCACCCATTCCTCTTTCTTTTCCACATTTTCTCTCTCTCTCTCTCTGTTTTCCTCTCTCTATTTCTTCCTCTCTTTCTCTCACGTTTCTAATGCCATATATCAGCACCATCATTTCCCGAGCCCCCAGTCCAGCAGGTACAGTTTCCCTGTACTTTCCACTTCAACCACTATCGTCGCATGGCTCGAGCTTTTGGCCTTCTTTCTTTTCTTCTCTCTCTTTTCGCTCCCGTCTTCTTCCCAGGTTTTTGCTAGGTGCGTATTAAGTTTCGGTATCTGGTGTTAGATTACGCGACGATAGGCAACGCTTTCGGATCCTTAATCTCCTCCCTGGATCTGCTCGGAGGGCTGGAGTGGCCATTCGCATAAGGCTCCCAAAAACATAAAATCTGTTCTTTCTAAAAGCCTGCTAAAATAGTGGAGCGTGGAGGCAGTTTTTGACTGCAGAGTGGTTTTCCTGTTTCAGATAAAGCGCGCTGTGCTAGGCAGGGGCGGTGGGGGAGAGAGAGGGGGTTGGGGGGGAGGGGGAGGAACAGAAGAAGGAACAACAATATTTGTCCCTTCTCCTTCTCCACCCTCATTTTACGGGTAGAATGTTTCTATGGGGAAGTATAGTGGTCCATGTTATCAAAGTAACGCAATATCTTGATATCTTATCGCGGAAATTTAATTGTTCTAACACTAGTTTTTTAAGCTGACAGTCATAAAATGGTCATTATTTCGACATCTATGGGCCAGGCTAGGGACGCGGCGCTCCCAGAATGGAGCAGATTTAGGCAAAAACATGCGAGACGTTCCAGTTACATACTCTTGGACAAAACGCCTTGATCGTCATAGTCTGATTATTTCCCCCCTTGTACAGTGCACAGAGTTAGAAATACTCTACAGTATGAAAAGACAGCCCCATTGCATCAGGCCGCTCTTTCTGACATCTACATTTTGTTCAGTATTTGGTAACAGACAGATGGGAAAAGTATGCCGCGATTTCCTGGAGGGAGGGGGGGGGGGAGGGAGGGGGAGGGGGAATTCGTAGAAAAGAAAAAAAAAAAGGATATTTTGTGAAAGATCATCAAGGATGGCCTCTATACGGAACATCCGCCCCAGTTTGTATGGCGGTTGTCGTAAATAATGTGCCGTGTGCAAAATCGGTCTCGTTTCTCCACAGTTGTCACTAAACTTACCGATGATCGACGCCAGCCTTGTTTAACGATTTGGTATGAACAAAAACTTAGCTTAAATCTTCGCTTGACTTTATGCAATTTCTATCGCCGTATACGTTTTACTGCCAATCAACAAAGAAGATGCCACTTCATTGTATGCCACGTTCTCTGTCGATAAACTCCATTTATAGACAGGACTTATTCTTTAGATCTAGTTCTGTGCGGGCCAATAGATCATAAGCTGGAAAAGAAGTGTTTTTGATGATGTTATTCATCTTATACCGGTTACCTCTTGGTTCATTAACTCTTTTTCGTTCATTTTTCTCCATTTGTCCTGAGGGAACCATAAATTACAGAGAGGATTGTACAGATCGTTCGCCTCCTCATCTTGTCTTAGCAGTTATAGTCTTTGAGTGGTTGCGAATGGCGCAGATTTAATGTGTATAATCCGTTAATATCGAAGAAACACTGTGTGGTCATTTATCTTGACCGCTTTACGTTAGTGATTGCAATGTAGTCATCATGTTAAAGTTTGCAGCATTCGTTAAAGGATGTACATTGGACAGTACATAGAAAAGTTAGTACTCGTAGGACAGCAGAACCTCCGCTCACAAGGAGACAGCAGTGTGTAGTATTCACTCTCAGCTTAATGTGTATGTCCTGGGATTGTAGAGTGTGTCCACTACACGTCCTTGCTCTTGGCTTTGACAACACATGTGTCTGTGTTGTATGAGTGTGTCTGTGTGTGTAGACATATTCAGTCGTGATTTGGTAATACGAGTGTGTCTGAATGTGACTGTAATGTGTGTGTACCTGTGTACGTCTATGTAGAGACCTCGGCAGTGCTGACGTAGATAGACACACACACACATACACACACGCACACACACACACGCACTCACACACAGGCCACACACACACGAGAGCCTGGCTGGCCGTGGAGGAGACAGAGAGCTCGTCTGTCATCCCCTGACAGGCTGAATTAGCTGGCGCGGATTAGCTGCTATTAGGGCATGTATCGGCAATCCCATTAGCCCCACTGGTCACCGCTCCTGGCTAGCCCCGGCTACGGCCCTGACAGCCAGCCAGTGCAGGACCTGGGGACACCGGATGTGAACTAGTCTGTTTGTCAGTCTGATCGTGTGTCACTCTGGTCCGCCATATTGTATGACCCACTTTCAGTCTCATTCAGGAGATAGAAAGACGGCCAAAAACCAACTGAAAACAAAGACTGTGATTTCGTATACTGTCATTAGATATTCCTGTGGATATGCTAACAGTCATCGTCAGTTATTGTGTAAAGGAAGATGCACACACTCATGAAAAAAGAAAAAAGAAATAAATAAAAAAGAAGAATCTGCGTTAACCTCTATGACTTAGAATAATAATTTTTAAAAAAATGTATTCCGCATTATCCTTTATCTGTGTTTGCGTTGCAGGAAATTTAATGAACAGGTTTCAGTAGAAATTTAAAAAATGTTCTGGTAAAGAATTAAACATTATTATTTCGTGATGAATCTTGAGATACCAAAATAAGGAGAAGTTAAAAAAAAAAAAAAACATTCTGTATGTTCACAGACACACGAACTATTACAACGGAGAAAATGCAAAACAAGCGCTATTTCTTTAACATTATTCATAATAGCTGGTGGTGTCGGTGGCCTAGCGGTTGGGTCGTCGGACTCGGGATCTAAAGTTTCGGGTTCGAATCCTGACACATCCCGACATTTTGTAGGAAAGACAATTTACACACATTTCCTGACTCGACCCAGGTTTAAATACTGTTAGACTGATAAAGATTTGAGCGCCTAACAGGCAGCCGCCTTGTATGCTTCCCAGGAAGCTGATAACGTTTATAACATGAGTGTCTTCTTTGGGTCTGTGGAGGTATTAATAGACTGTAAAACGTTTAGAGCCTGTATAGGGATAAGCACTATAATTATAAATGCTCTCTATTATTATTATTTTTATTATTATTATCTGTATGTTTTATATTATTTTTCCTCGCCTAAATGAATCATACGATTGCGCCTTTACTCAAGTCTGACTGGAAGAACAGACTGCACCAGATAGCGTTAGTGCAACCTTTGGTTTTTGTTTTTCTTCCGTTTGGTAGGCAGTTATTCGATTTCCGTTTTGAGGCTTTGCTGGGTTTGCTAATATCGTGATTAGGTCCACATTCGATCCCTTGTGATGTTGATAGCGTCCACGTGTTACCACCACTCGCGGGCCCCGAGTTGATCTGATTACAAAAGCGAACAATACTCGTCTTTGTTTCAGCGATGACAAAGGGCGTGGAGGAGGCGGCGAGGGTCGTAAATCAAGGTGAGCCTTTCTCCACTCACAGAGAGAGAGAGAGCCGGAGGGAAAGCGGAAAAGAAAAGACCAGAATAAGAAAAGTGAAAGGCCACAGGATGAATGATGGAAGATCTTTGTATGGAAAGAAGCTTTGATTGCGACATCTGGAGTTAAGTTCGCCGGTTTTCTCGAGGTTGAGACAGGCGGAGTGTAGATTTGGAGAAGAATTTTATTCGATATCTTTGTGTCGATTTTCCTCGTATTGTTGATTTCACTTCTATTTTCGTAAGAGGACTGCTAAGAGGCAGAGAAAATGTTGAAATAATGTGATAGCGATAGAAAGATGATGTGGAAGCACAATGTTTTACATATACCATTACCAGAATGATATCATAGACTACTCAGTGCGATCCTCACTTGATCGCTATTATTCTGTTTATTATGTTCATGTTCTTTTTACACGTTGATTCTTGAGCACATCGATGATCTTAACAAACTTTGGCAAAATGATCGTTGGCAGTTTGATAACGATAGTTTAGTAATTGCAGCAAAACTTTTCTTATTTCTTCTTTTCTTCTATTACAGTAGTGTTGTTTTAAACTTCAGCGAAGTGATGTCAGCAGTAACGACGGGCCTGCTGTCTCATTGGCGAGAGTAAATCTTTCTTAATATTATTGTAAGTTCTACATTATATCTCATTTAATTGTCAAGCCCTGTCAAGGAAGTATCAGATACTAATTAATGACCATCAGGAGGTGGCCGTTGTAATGACAACAATTGTTCTGCTCAGTGGCCGGAGATTCAGTAAATTACCAGGCAGGAAAACGGTTGGAGCTGAGAACAATGGAAACAGATCGATGGACACAGAGATAGCCGGCGATGGATGATCTGGTGTGATTGAGACGGGTGTGAGATTTCAAACGCTGTTGTAAAACATACAGTGATAGATCAAGATGATTAGGAGCTGCCGCTCCGAGGAACATTGTCTCATGATGGATGACCTGGTGCTAAATGATCTGGACTCCGCTAAACGATTCTGTCCTGTGACAGATTAGTTCTGTTTTGATCACAATATTTCTCTGCCCGACGTCAAAGAACCTGCCAGCCATACGTTTTGTACCGCACTTGCTAATTTTGTGGAATCAGGCGTCTAATGTACCGGCATTTGCTTACTCACACCTTCAGTCATGGCTTTGAAAAAGATGCATCCAAGACAGTGTACACCATTAGTGATAAGATCTTGTACAGATTTATCCTTGCTTCTTTATACATCCCAACAGCATTGGACACCTACTCTTGTCTCTGTATTCTTACCGTTAATTCTGCTGGTCAAAATCCCCCTAAGTAGCGCTGGTTTTGCCACAATATCCTGAGGTTGAAAAGCAAAGATCCTGGTGTCGACCATAACTTCCCTTAGGTTGTTTCTGAAATTGTCAGCTTTATTGGCAGTTATCTTTACCTTACGTGCGTGCCAGATGCTGTAGCTTCCTTCAGTTCAAAACATTAATACAAGGAGAGCCTTTAGAAATTATGACCCAAACGCCGGCTGAGAGGCACAGACCTGTCTCATCTACTGCCCCACATACCAAACTGGTCAACACACAGGCCGTGCCCTGTCCACATAGTGTACCAGCTCGGGCCTGGCTGACCTGAGAGAACGGTGACCTACGACATTTCTGGCCGGCCCGGCTGCAAATAGACCTGCCAGATTCGTTCCCGAGACTTGCACGTCTCCGGACCAGGGCAGGAAGGCAGCGTAAGCGAGCCCGCAGAGATAGCCCCCGTAAAAGGCTCCAATTTAGCTTGTCAGAGAAGATGTAACAGCGAAATGCTGCTGGTCTATGGAATTACTCCGAACAGGCTCCAAGGATCAACTAAGCTCTTCCTTCCCTTTCATCCTTTCTACGTCCCCACCGCCCTCGCTCCCCGTAAATCCTCTTTGTTTTTAGCTCACCCTCCCTCATTTTTCCTATGACCAGTAATATCTTTTGTTTTTCTCCATTCTTCCCCATTTTCCTCCGTAGATCAGCTTATCCCATTTTGGTCTCAAACATTTTAGCTGTCATTTTCTGCTCTCTCGTCCCCTCGTGATGGTTGGATCACTGAAGACTTTAGCCGCTCTGAGTCCTGGTTTTCAGACTTTTTGCTGCATTTTGCCAGAAATTTCGCTGGATGTCTTCCATTTTTGGTCAGACTTTTCTTTTTCGTGATAATTTGTTCTTCTCTGGAATTCTGTTTGTGGTTGTTATTTATTAACATTTCTCTTACACACTCAGTCAATCAGTCAGTCAGTCAGTCAGTCCTTTTTTCACTCCTTTTCTTTTTTGCTCCCTGTTTCGTTTCTCCAGTCACTCACTCACTCACTCACTCCATTCACTCACTCCCTCACTCACTCGCTCACTTACTCGCTCATTTACTCACTCACGCACTCTCACGCACTCACTCACTCACTCACTTACTCACTCACAGACTCACTCACTCACTCACTCACTCATTCACTTAGTCACTCACTTACTCACTCACTCCATTCACTCACTCACTCACTCTCTCACGCACTCTCACTCACTCACTCATTCACTCACTCACTCACTCACTCCATTCACTCACCCACTCACTCACTCATTCACTCACTCATTCACTCATTCACTCACTCACTCAATCACTCACTCACTCACTCCATTCACTCACTCGCAGGCTGGCTCAGTCTGTGTCGTTCTCTTACCACATTTGCACACATTCAAGTTAATCTTGTTCAGCCCCCAGGCTTAGCCAGCGCGCCGGCCATTCAGGCCATTTGTCTCTTTTCTCTCCGGGTTCTCTCTCTCACTCTCCTGCTCTCTGCCTATCTCTATATCTGGCTGTCTGTCCGTCGATCTGTCTGTCTATATGTATTTCTAATTGGCTAGTCACACCTGCTGTTATTGTTCTCAGCTTCTCTTTATTTCTTTCTCTTTACCCCTTTCTCTCCCTCTCTGTCTTTTTGCCTGTCTAATTGACTTTTTCTTTTTGTGTAATTGAAGCCCAGTGGTCTTTCATCCCATCATCAGTCATTCAGTCACTCATCCTTTACTGACTCATTCACTCTCACTCACTCACTCACTCACTCACTCACTCACTCACTCACTCACTCACTCACTCACTCATCCATCACTCTTTCCTTCACTCTCTCCTTCCCTCATTCCCCTCTCCCTTTCCCTCCCTCCCTCCAACCGCCCACTGATCCCCCTTACAAAGCCAGGCTAAGAACAGGCCGGGTGCCTCCCCTCGGCCTCCAGACGCTCTCCACAGGATTTGTCAGCAGAGCTTACAGGGCCATTTCAGACTTAGTACTGGACTCTTGAGCGGGTCTATCATCATTATTTTCTCATGATCAGCGCCAGAGCAGCGGCCGGACATAAATCTGCTGTCTTCCATCGATCTTTTTGTCACTCCTCTCTTCCTTGTCATCCTATCGGCTTGTGACGTGAAGAAACCTTGACTGCTCACATTGTTTTTTACAATTTGATTTATGTTGATCTTTGTTCAAGTAAAATCACCGCCAAAAGATATAACTTGGTGGGCATGTGGCGATCCTCAGCACAGGAAGCCATAGGTTTACTTATATCTGTCCTTTCTTATAACCGTCCATTTACAATTCGTAAATGTATTGTTAATCCTTACAGTTTTATACTCTATCTATACTTGATCAGCCTTTTTGACGTGTAAACGTATCTTACCGTATTTGGCACAATATAGCCGTGATCCTGCCGATGTGTCGTTAGATCCAAACTCAAACAAACGAACAAACAAACGTTTCTTTGAAAGTTGTATATTATTTCCCAGTCGTGTGTTGGTCGCCTCTGAACACAACATTAACACAGCAGATCGTAAGTACTACAGTGTATACAATCGTGTACTGTGTTTATAACTAACTACTTGAAATGATATTTCCCTATTTTTCACATCATAAAAACGGACATGAAATGGCCACAGAAATATTAAGTATTTTTTATGGACAGCTGCCTTCTTTAATAGATGGGCTGTATGGAAATTCTGAGCCATGTTCATGTGTAAATAGTTATCTGTGTATATTTGCGGTTAAATTTGTTTCCCTATATTTATCTCAAATATTGATCATTTTAGTAGAGTCAAATAAGTGGAATGGAAAGCTGTAATCAGCTCGGAAATCACTGACAAGGGGATGGCAAAAACTGTGGATTATCTTCAACAGCTTTATGTAGTTTGTATCTTTAGGTAATTTACAGCTGCGTATTGAGAATGAATTGGACAGGGTCTGAAATGAAATGATATCGTATGATCACAGACATAATCAGATTTATGGCTTCTCCGTAACAGGGAAAAAAATGTAAAAAATTACAGGGTTTTTCTCTATCGCCGCAACAAGAGGGTCAGAAAGTGGTGAGAAGGAACAATGGACGGGAGGTGTTATTCGTGACATCAACTATCAGAGCACAACATCCTAAAACATCATTGGTATCGTCAAGTGGACAGCGGTGACACCCTAATCACGCCTCCAAATATTGAACATCCTCTTCAGCGGCCTGCAGAACCCAGCGACACAAGCGCCGTTCTCACTGTCTCTGCGGCCAATGAGATTCTCATTAAAACGCTAATGATTTGATTTATTTTTGCAGCGATTTTTACCCCCTGTGAAGGGCAAACTTTTCCACGGGAAGCCCAGGCCTGATTGAAGGGGACAGGCAAGAGCTTAGTCTGTGTTTTCCTTGTCCTTTTGTGCTGCTGAGAACCCGAGCACCAATCAAAGTTTTTTGAAACTCCCCCCCCCCCCCCTCATTAGTTAGTTTTAGTTTAAGAGAGAAAGGGCTGGGGCTTATTACAGAGCGGGGGTGGATGAAAATGCACACAACATATGGGAATGGGGTATTGAGGGGTACTGAGAGAGGACTTAAAAATCAAATCTCGGTTAAATTTGAATCAGTAGATATGGAGACAAGCAGGTTTGTCGCACATAGATCTAGTTACGATCATTCACATTCAGACCTGATCAAGAATACACTTGCAGAAACTACATTTCATTTGTATGCAAAGCAGGGGGATTCTGCTGTTTCAAAAGTTTCCAGTTTAAGGCATGTTACAGAATCGAAGAAATCGCCAAGATGCATCGAATCAGTTTCGCGTCTTTTATCCCTCAAGTTTCTGCTCCCTAACCCGCCCACAAGGCAGGGATTTGGCCCTGCCGTATCCTTATCCTCTCCACAGCGCCAGCCAGAAGATCCAGCCAAAAGAGCATCGGTCCTGCCCTGCAGCCACTTCCTCGTCGCTTCTCTACATCCGCCCTCGACAGTCCTCTCGACAATGGACGGCGCAGCGTCCCTGTGTCTCCAGCGGATGTCCCGAGCATCTTCACGCGAAGGCCGAGGCTCGGGCGTTTAGAGCCGGCGTCACAAACAGCTGTCGCTAATGAGGATTTGGAGTCTTGACAACAATACAGGGCGGACCCATGGAAAGTTGGGGTTTTTGCCGAGCTAATGTGGTGTGGGTGGGGTGATAGTTGATGCGATCAGGGTTGAATTTAACCAGGAAGAAGGTCATCTTGTGTAACCAAACAATGAACAAACAAACATGCATACTCAACGTTTCACTGATAGATTATGCAAGGGCGACATTTTATATTTTGTTACAACGGCGAATAAATTTCCTCTTGTTTATCTTTTAAACTGCTGCTTTAATTAAAATAAAAGAGGCAAATATAGGCCTGATATGTTACATTTTTAAGGTATATATGCACACGCTGATGATTTGTCCAGCAGGCATACTTTTCTGTTATGTTACAGAACACGTTAGTTTTTTACTTTCTTTTTAGGGCGGAGTGAATGGAAAGAGGGGGGAGGGGAGGTGGTGAGCATTACTGAATACGTTGAGCATTACTGAGTATTTCAACATTTGACTCCTGCTATGTTCAGTATTCTATAATCATCCCTCAATCCTGAAGTAAAAACTGTCACAACAGAAGAGAGAGATGAGCAAACCTTACGTGTGACCTGTAGATAGACTAAAGGATTTTCCATTCACTTGTACGAGCTATCTGCCCCACATCCAAAATGAGCATCCCATCCAACCTTGGCATTGTGTGCCGGAAGCTGGGCAAGATATGATGCCCGTGCTGAATATCTGGCCCCAGGGCCGGGGTGGGGCCCCGACGGTGGGCAACTGGTAATTAGCCCACAGTCCCGAGAGGCTGGTTCGCTCCGCCCCTGCGTAACGAGTAAGCTCCCTTGGCAGGCATGGTTTACCTCCCCTGGGAGGGCCGGTGAGAGATCCGAGCTCATCAGTGGGCTCGTCCAGATCTGGCAGCAGGGGCGAATCTGGGCGGACAGTGGAATCGGCCTGAAATAGAGATAAAAGTCATTTATCCATTCTTGAGTTAATTCACCCACTCGCTACCTGTGTACTTTTGTCTTAGCCGTGTAGAATCTAGGAAATAACGGAAAATATCGGCACATTTGGATCGGTCAAAATTTGACCTATTCTTTAAGGCAATGCTGTCAATGACATACAGAGAACCATTCAGATACGGAAGAGAAAATGTGATTTAAAAAAAAAAAAAATTAAAAATTCAGTGATATTTCAGGAATCACATCGAAAACAGTGATTCCTACAAACAACAACTCATACATTTTATATAATAATGACCATTTCTGCAATGTCTGGACTTTGTAAGGTTGCCTCAATAATATGTCCAGATATGGTGATGTCTACTTCGTTGTGTTCTCTTTAACAATGTGTCCGATTCTCAGAGAAAAACAGAGACGTTGAAAGCATGTTCAATTAGACATGATTATCTATATTTCAAGGCACTGAATATTCAGAAACAAAGGATGTTTAAAATCCTAAGCATCAGCACACATTCCGCTAAGATCTACTCTCATATTCTTAAAGAAAAGCCGAATTAAAGAGCAAAATTGTCGGATCCCCAGATTTTAACCGACATGGCTGTGATTAATCGCTTTGTAATGGCCGATGTAATCCAACCTTTTTACAGATTTTTTTAATCCTCCAATCTTCTTTACGTTCTTTCTTTTTGTCTCAGATCAGGTTCACTTTCTTTCTTCGAGATGATGGGGCTGGGATTTTCTTTAATATAGGGAATATACAGCGACATAGCTGAAGTGTAGAGTATCGAAAATCGCTCAGCAACTCGGAAAATAGAATCGAGTTTTTGGATCGTTTCCATCAGGCGGCTGTGGTGAGGAGGAAGCTGGCACGCCGGGCACCAGGAGGTGGCGGAGAGTAGCCATGGTCTCGGGATGGTAACGCGATATTTATATTAACTTTTATGAGGCGTAGAAAGGAACCGAGGGAAAGGAGATAACACGGCCCTTTCTTCTGCTGCCAAACCTTTGTCCAGGAATTTCTGACCAAGCGGAAATGAGGCAGCCGTTTTGGCTTGAGCTACAGGAAAAATCTGGGCTATAAAAATTAACAGCAGCAACATGGCGTGTTTTTTTTTTTTTGTATATGTAGTCTTGTTTTGGCAAATGTCCTAGACGTGACGAGCAGGTAAATTTAGAAATTTTGATCATAAAAGAAAACCAAAAACGCTCCCTCGATCATGTCTTAATGTTATGGAAATGAAAGAGATCACTCTGTGTATTCAATCTCTTGTTGTTTTCTTTGTTAGAAAACGATCGTACATTTTGGATGATCAGAAGCTGCGACATACCCAACATGTTCCAGATTCTATTTTACATAGTGCATTGGCCACTTCCAGTGTTGATGTCGTTACAGTCAGTAGAACATTTTGAATCACAAGCAGCACAACTTGTGCCGTTTAATGTCTATTCATCATCAGCCTAAATGAACAATGAATACAAGCATTCAGTCATCCGTGTGATCATGGTTTATATGGAATTTCCCAGTGTCAACTACGTGCATGTGTTTCACACAAACACCCAGGATTACATGGGCTTTCCTAATGCCGAATAGTTGAATGTCTTACCGGTAAAATGGTAGCATTGACCGTGTCCATGTCTCACGCTTTCTCTGACGTCGTAAAACTTAACAACAGCACCGTGACCTTCCGGGTCAGATCGACACTGACGATAACAAGTTTCCTTTTAAGCGCATGTTACGCCGGCCATTCTTCCGTTTTCGAACGTACAAAAGCCGGACCTTTACAAATTGTTAGTTTCCACGACATTTAGTCCGTCAAGAACGGACCTTCACCATTCGACGGTTTCGCGAGGGACTTGTTGCTGCCGTGTGATTCCGAGACCATTGTGAGGCTGAGACGGCCGGGCAATCCTGAAGATGGTATCAGACCTCGGTCATCATTAAGGTTGTTAGCTTCTCCATACAAGCGATAACGACCGCTGCCACCCGGTTTGTATGGTCTCTCGCGAAATATTCGGGGCACAACAATGGCAAGAGGACCTGATGAAAAGCGTCATCCCCCTTTCTGTCCGGCTTGAACTCACTGGTAAGATCTGCTGATGTTTATGCCATGGTCCTGTGGGTCCCGAGGCTGACTAAGGACAAACTGAGGAAATGGTGAGGGGGAAGGGTATGATCTTGACAAGAGTGTCACAATTTACCATCGACATCATCATTGTCATAAGCATTATCAGCATCAGCATTATTTAAATGTCGTGAATATCAAGACATAGGCCTTCATCGATATTTGACTAATCTTTTAAAACCACACACACACACACACAAACCTCAACTGGTATTGGGGTATTTAACAAATGAAAAAAAAAATACACTTAATGGACAAATGCATTAATAAATGGGGATGGAAAATGAAAAAATAGAAAATGAAATAATAATAATAATAATAATAATAATAAAATATAAGGAAAAGTCATCATCATCATCAAAGGCAAAAACAAGATGCGATTTACCTATTTACCTGATACAAACGGGAAAAACAAACATCCTCCATACACTATAAAGTACCGTCGTCATTATCAAGATGTCTGTAATTATCTTTCCCGTGATTGCCACCAACCTCACCACTGGGTATGTCAGTCTTCTCCCCAACGTTTTGTTTCCAACTGCCCATTCCTTGTTTCTTTATCAAACATTCGAACTGCCCAACTGCTCGAAACCAGACTCGAACAACACCATCGCCTCTCCCTATCCAAGTTTTAAGAATGAGTAATAATCGTTGTCCAAAACAGAACACAGTCCTCCCACTTAACCGGTAATTCGACTCGCCAATCGATGTGGACTGGGAGAAAAAGATCCCGTCTTCTCTCCCTTTTTCTTAAGCTCGATTTAGTCTTTACCACAAGGTTAGCTTAACCTCAGTTTTATTGAATCATCGTCAGAAAGATGGGCTAAGTAACAAATAGCGTTTTGTCTTGATGATTAATTCCAACTGCACTTCTTAAGTTTCTGAGGACCCAGTCTGCTTAGTTAATAGCTTCCTTAAGATCAGATTAACAGTTCAGATTCCAAAATGATGTTTCTAAGTTAGGACAAAATGGCAAGTGGACAAATGAAATCTGCTGGAAACGCTGTCATTTTGCGTAGACTATACAGGAAAGAATGGCAAGTTGTCATCTGTTCGCAGCTGAATTTGGGAAACCTATGTTGAGAGTTTGGAAAAAGATGGGCAATTTAGATTCCTTTAAAGACGGAAAGAGGATACAAATGAACACGGTCTGCGCATGAGCTGTCCGGAGTTTATAGCTGCTTCCGGTCGGAATATGCAGATTTATTTTTGGGCCCTCCATTGGTTTTTAGGAAAAACAAAACAAAGCAGGGCTGTGTAATTGATGGAGAGAATGCCGGGGCATGGAGGTCTTGGCTAAAAATTGCTGGCTTTCCTGTTTGTTTTGTGTACGACTCTTCCTGTTTTGTTTTTGCTTCTGGTTCTGTTCAGCTGTCTTACTTAGGCTTGTGGACAAAAATGTCTGTGTTGGGGTTTAACGACACATCAGCACGATTACGGCTATACTGTGTCAAAAACGGTAAGATACGTTTACGCGTCAAGAAGAAGAGAGGAAAGATAGCGGGACAGAAGACAGGAGCAAGGAGAAGGAGAGAGAGAGAAGAGATGCCTCACCTGGAATGTCAAAGATGGCACTCCATGGGAGACACTCCACCGATGGCGGGCTTACACTGCCTGCAGGTGGGAGCAGAGAACATACTTATAAACCCCGGGCCCCCGTGGGGGGCAGGCTTGTGGACAAGATAGAAGAACTAGATTTGACATATATTAGTGGTGTAAGATGTTTATTCTATTCTGATCTTGCTGAAGTGCCAGTAGATTCAACGAGCAAATTAATTGACCTGGTTTGCTTGATACGAAAATAATGTCCCAAATAGTATGAGCATCAGTGGTTTCATCTTTGTTATGGAAGAAATGTATTATACACGATTTAAAATGGATGTTGTTTAAATGTTAGCTTGCTCAGTGTAATGAAAAACTGACAAAAATTAAGATTTACAATACGGTAAACATTTTTAAAAAAATAAAAAAATTAAGATTTACAATACGGTAAACATTTAAAAAAAAAAAAAAGATTACATTTTAGAAAAAAAAACAGGAGTATCGGTTTATTGCTAGGAGCGAGGTGTAATAGATGTGAAGAAACCTGTCTTCACCTCAATCTTTATCTCCTTGAGAAATCTTAGACTGAACTGGGAGAGGACATGAGAAGAAAGGACAACAAGTCGACTCCTCGTTGCTTGAGGCGAGGTAGGTCTGTCTAGTCTACATGGCCAAGTGTAGTCTGGTGATATCCTCGACAGGAACCGAGGACATTTCTAAATCATACTTGGAACAACAAAGTTCAGCCGAGCAGGGCAGGAAAGTACAAGTGCCGCCACTATGGCCGATTGTCCCTCTGCTAGTGTACGGTGTTTATCAAAAAGCCACTAAATATTTGTACACCTGAGGACGCGCTGGGTTCAGTTACAGGTAAGTGACAGGCAACCTGCCGGCTGATTGATGGGCCTGCCTTTAAATTGCTTGCCTGTGTTTTGGGGACATTCCTCCAATCTGGCCTAAGCCCACTTAATGGGCAGCCGGTGGAGAAGGAGTGCAGAGCGGTGAAAGGTATTAAAGCTGGAAAACAAAAAAACATGGCCGCCAGGGATTTAGATGGACACAATATGCCATGTATACTTTCCCTCCTTTGTGCTATTTTCCTCCTCCCTCTCTCCCCTCCACAATACCTGTTTGGCTCCGCCTGTAATCTGGTATCATTTTCCAACCACAATTCCATGCCAGTCTCATTTTCCCTTTGTATCTGTCTTTTCTCACGTAGTCCTTTGCAGCTGAACACTCTGCCCATAGCCATAATGTCCAGGCTAGATAGCCTTGCTTCTATAAAAATACCATAATATCTGTTGTCTTTGCAGCCATTTCTTCCTCTTTCCTTCTGTCTACACAATGTTTTCTTGGCAAGTTTGCCCTATTTCGTTATTTTATGTAATACAATTCTGTCGTTGCCAGCATGCGTAACGCGCGAAGCTTCACAAATTCCAAGGCTTTATTCAATGTCTAGTAAATCGCTGGAATATGGGTTTTATTATAAACAATACGTCCAACCACCGACATATTTCGACCTTCGTCCCAGCCCTGTCCACATTATTTTTAGTGAGGTACTTGACTGTAGAATGATCTGAATAGAAACGAAACTTTATTGTCGCGGTAATAACTAACATTCTAATTTCCTCTGATGTTGAGGACATGGACTATAGATATAGATACTTTGTATGTCAAGTGGTCGACGGGAGAAAGTCACGCTACACACAGCAACAACTGCTGGGCTTTTTTGTTCTTTTGCTTTTCTCTCATCTTCGGCCCAGGCTTAGCCCACTGACGGGACGCTCACACACCAAAGAGCCAAATCTCGTAGCCTTCACAGAGACGCCATATGGTCATGATTTATATGAGCGGCAGATTCACGCAGTCATTACACAGGCACCCATAGCAAGTCATTAAAGCTGACACTAATATCCTGTAATGTTTTATTAATTAAAGTTTTCAGTGGGGCATCTCTCTCGGCAAAATGTTGTGGGGGGGGGGGCTGGAAGAAAAACTAACCAAAAAAAAAAAAACCCAAAAAAACCGACAACATACAAAACAGTCGGCAACTTCACGGCGCCTTTACAGTTAAGTAGCCTGACCTCTTCCTTGACAATGTCTGCGTTTGTTGTTCATTTCCTACATTTGCATGCAGAGAAGATTTTGCCTAACGTTGCGTTGAATGATGTCTTTTTGTCTCTTGTCTTGCTAGTCTTTGTTGAAAGGATATGTTACAACGGACACATGGATTCAGTTGGGGTTGGGTTTTTTTTTGGGGGGGGGCGGGAAGGGGGGGGGGGGGGTTCATGACTACTTGAACAGGGAAAAAAATTGCTTATCTCTCTCTTTTTTTTTTTTTTTGACAAAACCATGATATGAAAGCCAGCATGTCTTGTCTCAGACACACACCCTGTCTTGGCCGTCGATTAGTGTTTCAGTTAAGGCAAAACGACGCATTAACCAAAGCGGCATCACCAACAGTGCGGTAGATGAGGTTGGAGTCAGTCCAGTTTATTGCAACTTCTGAGAAAACTCCTTCTTGTCTTAAAGAGTATGACTGTCATCTTTTATTTGATAACTGTCCAATTTCTGTAATGTTGTCCATGTCTCATTCTTTTCTTATATTAATGTACCTCTACCTGCAACACTCAGATTTTGTGGGCAGATGATGCCTCAGTCTCTGTGATCTGATTGTCTCGTACAAGTTTGGTTAAATTTTAAACAACGCCGAGTTGACAGTTTTAAAGAGCGACAACAACTGCTAGTAGATAGTTTAACAAACAAATGTGTAATTGCGTTTTGTACGTGTCTTGTTTTAATTTTTATTCTCAGCTGGAGATGTCAATAAAATGAAGAGCATCAACGGCAGGCAGTAGCTTGTCGATCAGGTCGCAGGTTCTCTCCCCTGTCACTGGTACGACCAACTCGTTGTAGTTAAGCGATGTAAGTTTTTGGGGTTTAATGGCTTTTTGCGTTACAAGCCAACGTAAGGGCGCCGCAGGCTTTGGCTCCAAGCTACTAATTGAATCATAAACTGGGCCTACCATCGACACTGTTGGCCTCTTCGCTGATGTGATGACCTGTTTCGATACTTCCATCTACACAACCCGCACAGTCCTATTTTAGTTCGTCAGCCCAGGTGTTTAGCTATGGCACAGACTGGTATTGGTATGCATTTTAATTTTATTCATTATTTATTGCACACACAGAAATAAACACATTTAATTTAATTCAGTTTCCCAATGGAATGCCAGCTGGTAGACAGAAACATTATGAATTGGTGTATAGCAGGACATACACATTCCACCGAAATATGCGCTGAAGAACAGATGTAAATTACATTAGAACTAACGTATCCATAAATACCACAGCGTCAATTTCTATCTGTTAAAGGCAGCAGTCACAGGAGGAAATTTACACAGGAATGTGATCATGAATGTCTCCCATCGATTCACCCCTTCCCTCAGTCTGCATTCTCTGCATTTTAAACAGTCATAAGACTACCCTTTTTTCATAGGCGAGTCCACACTATAATTTTGGGAGTACGACATTCTCGCTGGTGGCGTATCGAGTAGAGAGCCGGTATATGAGTTAGAAAAGTCATGAGTGTGTGGGATGGTTAGAAAAGTTCTGAGTGTGTAAACCTTTAGAAAAGTCCTGGGTGTGTGGACGGTTAGAAAAGCCACGAGTGTGTGGACGGTGGCAGAGAGACCAGGAAGGCGAGGTGGACTGTGGACAGGTCAAGAATTGATGGATGAGTCCCGGGCTCCTGGATGGCGTTTGTAGACGTTGCACTTGAGATGTTAATGCTGCCCGTTGCAATGTTTCCTCTCTGTGTGGACATATCTTGTCCTGTAGCCATCAATGGCCTTCCTCTCTGCCCCATGCTCCTGGCTATCTCCAGCCGGCCTATGATCCCATCACTCAATGGGTAGCAACGTTCATTGTTTTACTGGTTTTCAAGCTGTTGACGATATATTGGCGTTTACTGCTTGTGAAAACTAACAGTGAACGCTACAGAAATTCATTCCTGTCATCAGCGATTCGCTTGTGAACTTTAATGTTTCTTGGATCTGGCTTGTTCTATGCTATTCGTAATATTTTTGGTCTAGATTTATGGCATGTAAGAGTGGGTATATCCTGCAGTATCCCATGTTTCGTCAACTGGAGTCCAATGATTTTTTTCAGCCAGCTAGGTTACTTCCCTTTGCCAAGTACAAGAGGTGTAGGACAAGCATTGCAAAGAAGGAAAAAAAATCACCTTTTCTCATGTAATTTGAAACATATAGATGTAGTGCAAAAGAATATGAAAAAAATTAGAATGGGAAAAAAAAACGTTTTCATTATAATGTGAATTTTTCAGAATTTTCTGTTCCTTATATTTCACATAACCAGCGAAAAAGTAATATTTTTCCTTCTTTACAATGCTTGTGTTAGACCTCTTGTACTGGGCAAAGGGAAGTAATTTCGCTGACGGTCAAAATGGCTCATTTGTAAGCAAAACTGATTTTGGGCAACAATTAAGAATATCAAAATGCGATTTTGTCAAAGTAGTATTTATGGATTTTGTCTCTACTAGTAGTATTTATGGATTTTGTCTCTATTAGTAGTATTTATGGATTTTGTCTCTACTAATTTGGATTAGTCGTTAAATTGATTTTTGCCACTAAGGCGACGTTACACTTTCACTGAGGTCTGGCCTGCTGTTTTTGTGAAATACGAATAAATATCGATACAGAAACAATGACATTCTAACAGATTCCTCTCACATTTCTAGAGTTAATATATCTACATGTACTCTATTTTTTTTTCTTCATGCCACCCACACCCCTCCCTGACAATAAACACCCACCCCTTCGCCTGTTAGAGCGCCAACAGTTAACATTCTGAAAAAAACAAAACAAAAAGCCCATCGCTGGCTGGCGATAGGAGATTATACCCACAAGCCTGCGGCTGTTTGTGAAGACGGCGTTTTGAAAAATCAATTTTGACTTGAATTCATTGATCTTCGACCTAGATGTCGTAAAAGTTTATGGCCGTTTTTACGACAGCAACTGCCACCGACTTAGGTTAAATCTGCCTCGCATGTGTCTCGTTCTCTCTTGTGCACTTTAATCCAGGGTTATGTTTTAGTTGTAGTTCTTTTTTTAAGCTAAACATCTTTTCATGCACACATTCTTTCCTTTTCTTTCTCTTTCTCTGTCTGTCTGTCTGTCTGTCTGTCTGTCTGTCCAACGTCTGTGTCTATCTATCTATCTATCTATCTATCTATCTATCTATCTATCTATCTATCTATCTATCTATCTATCTATC
>JBCEWB010000014.1:5299856-5316251 GCA_039654565.1 Peronia peronii | reverse complement strand
TCTCTCTCTCTTCTCCATTTTCACTTTCTGTTTCAGTGATGAACCTTTGGTTAGCTACCAAAGATTTCTATTTGATACCGTAGATGATATAGAAAAATTAAGATTTCAGTGAATTATTCAGCATTGTGATTACCAGATGAGACCAAAAGAGATTGAGACCTAATTAGGGAGACCGGCGGACTGACAGACAAATATAGAGATTCAGACAGACAGACAGAGGGGGAAAAAAAGAAGACGGCGGGACACATGGATTAGCAAATAGACAGATAATTTACAAACTTAGCGACATCTTAAGAGAAATGCAAGACAGAATAGAAAGACACTGTCAAGAAATATACGAAATGTTGAAAAAGAAAACGAAATATTTGATCACAAACAACATAATATTGAAACTTCACGTTGATCTTTGAAATGCCAGCAGAATTTTTGAAGACATCCAGACTTAGAAAGGCAGAAAAATGGGAACACGAGAAAAAAGCTGAGCTTTTAAACACAAAATGGTGGGCTAAAGAAAACCGGAATCGAATTTTTAAAATAAAAATCGAATGGAAGAAACGTAATGAAACGCAATAACAAAACGAAAAAAAAAAGGAAGACGGACCGTTGAAGACGGCCATAGCTCTGCAGACATGTGCTTCCTTCCGGGTCCTTTCGATTGCGCGCACTTGTCATCTCGCTCCGTGTCGTCTTCATTTGCGACTGCCAACCGGAATGGGGATTATTATGAAACAGAATTACGCTGGAGCCTTTTCCTTTCATTTTCTTTTCCGTCTTTGTGTTTTTATGCAACTTTCCTCTCTCCATTTTGCCGTGCCCTAGTTATTTACAATTTTCATAGCGCTTGTATTCTCCTCAAAAAAATATGGCCGCCGCTTCGCTTCCGGTTCCTTCATAATTCGACCTTGTTTCTTTTTTTTTTTTTTTTTGCAGTTTCCTTTCAGTTCTCCTCACTCCTTCCATCTCTTCAGTTCTTCTTTCCTTGTCCTGCTTTAGTCTTCTCTTTTTGCTCTTGTTTGGAATTTTATGATTTATTTTGTATTGACCGTTTTTCTGTTGTGTGGTTCGTCCTGTGACGTTTTCCACTCAGAGGATCTTTGGCGTATGGATTCTGGAACTTTTTCTTTGTGTGTATAACTCGATATGCTTTTCAGCGCGTTTGAAAAGAGCACTGAGCTTTAATGTGCGGTTGCATAACAACACTGTGTCATCACATTATTATATTCAAAACTATTGCAATATATGCAAAACACATGTATACTTTTCAACAAAATCTGTTTCTGTATTTCTTTGCAAATGACTTATAACCTTATATACGCTCCCTTAAAGCACAAGACAGGAGAACTATTTATACAATGATAACTTGAAAAGTGGGGGTGGTTGGCATGAGGACAAGCGAGCGAGAGGAGGGGGGGGGGGTGCATGATTTTTTTCTTTTTTTTCATTTTAGAAAGAACTGTAGCTTAGGAGGAAAAGAAAGCAAAGAAAAGGAACGCCGAAAGGCTTTGCCAACCAAGCCTAGATGGCCGAGCCTGAACTGTCCGATATTCGGGGGAATAAATGAGTTCTCCCGGCCATTCCAAATTGGAAATCCTCCTTTTTCCACGCCCATGACTGAAATCATGATTATTTCCACGGGAAAAAGTGGAGAAAACTGGAGAGAAAGGTTGGGGAAACCAAGTCTCGCTAGTCTGTCTCGTTCCATCGACCACCGGCGGCCCCCCCAAAAAAGGGGGAAAAGGGAGGTAAATCAAGATATTACTCGTGAGTTACTCCTTTAATTCTGGCCCCCCCGGCCGGCCGTATTGAAACGTAATGAACCCTAAAATGAATTTAGTAATTATGTTTGCAGCAAAAATGATTTATCGTCTCTCCTAACGTTCTTCCCAGCTTTCCCGTATCAAAAAATGACAATCTGCCGGCAAGGTGCTTGGCCGCTCCCAGTTAAAGATGCTTCTATGGTTTGAAATAAATGCATTACACGCCAGCAAATGAGGAACATGGCCCTCTTTTCAGGGGTCCCCAAATTCTGTTAGCCTGAAAACGTAGCCATTTCCCTCCTCTCCATTCTGTTGCCATTTTTCGGGCTCCAAGGAAAATGACACTGACAATGAGAGAAGAAACGAGAACGGCTAATTTTTGCTTTCTTTTTTTTCCGTTCCTTCCTTCCATCCTGCCGCCCCTCCCCCCTTTTTTTCTTTTTTTCTTTTTTTGTTTGTTCCAAGCTCTTCTCAGTTCAGTGGAGCATTTACAAATACATACAAAGATAAACCAGAAAGCATTAAAAGACGAAGGAAGTCTTAGCTATTTTATGGGAGGAAATCGCCACAGACTCTTGATAACGAACTATGTCTAATGTTTTACAGCTGATTTCACTGTAGTCTGTTGAATTCCGGTATTGATTTGAAGCCTTGTCAGTATGGAATTAACCATTTTGTTTCATGGCTATGGTGGGTTCTAAAGTTAAAGATAAAATTGAGATAGGGATGGGGAATGGGAGAAGACTGATGACCCCCCCCCGCCACACACATACATACACCCTATCCTCCTTATGTGTTGCTCTGTGTGTGTGTGTGTGTGTGTGTGTGTGTGTGTGTGTGTGTGTGTGTGTGTGTGTGTGTGTGTGTGTGTGTGTGTGTCAGCGAGACACAGTGACGAGATAGCAAGTAAAGAATGAAACCTCTGTGGAACGAGGGAAAGACAGATTCTCTTTCTAATGGAAAGAAATCCAAAATTGTCAAGAGCTGACATTTTGTCCTCATACGAGACAGAGAGAGAAACCAGTTTTGTTCTTTGTCCTGGTAAACGTCGACGGTGCCAGACCCTCCCCCAAATAGCCTTTCTCTCTCCTTATCCGCCCATCCCTGGCTTTTTGGGGGGACGTCGTTAATGACCGACAAATTTCATAATTAGCCTGGTCGGCTTGTGCTGTCTGCCATTTTGGACACTGCCGGCTCGAGTTCATAAATAAAGGAGGAGGATGAGAAAGTCGGCGCGCTGTGTCCCCCTATATCCATGGATAATAATGGATCATTGTTCTGTTCTATTTAAACAGCAATTCCATCTAGTTTCGTATCTGTTGGAAGTCTGGACATACAGTCATAAGATCACACTGGCCTTTCTTCTTGTCATTTTTCTTCTTTGAATTCATTGCTATGTTCAACCCTAGTCTTCAGAAAACAACAGGATTGCTTGTTTTGCGATTGTTCTCTTGAACGTTTACAAAACCTCACCTAAAAATAAAGACACCAGGTCGGTAGAATTTATTTCTCACTGCCTTTACCATTCTGTATGTATGATTTCATTTTTGTTTTTGTTTGTTGGAGGTCTCTGTTATTTGGTGTTGTTGTGGCCGTCGTCGTCGTTGTTGTTGTTGTTGTTGTTGTTGTTGTTGCTGTTGTTGTTGTTTTGGCTGGTCGCTTTCATGTTTGTTTGCTGAGAAGTTAGTGACCAGATAGACGTATGTGAAAGAATGCGTTCCCCGGGGATGTTTGATGGCGAGAAGACTATGAGAATTTTTAGTTCGATTATACCATTTGACTGCACAGACGTGCATGCACCCCTCCCCCTCCCCCCACCTCCACCCCCCTCCCCTTTTCCTCTCACTCGCAGGACGCAATTATCCAATGTTACAGCCTACCGCATTTGCAAAACAAATCATGTTATCACGAAATTATATTCATCCATTTTTTATCGCTGTGGCAGGATTTCTTTCCTTCCTCGCAATGTGGTCGCGGTCTTACATTTCTCTCTCGCCATTCGTCATCATTATTCGTGTTGAATCTCCATTGTCATCTTCGGCATCGTCGGCAAGTCTTCTTTGTACTGGTCCGCTCTTTCTAAAAGCCGAGTATTAATGCTAAAGAATGATGATAAGAGGCTCGATCCCCGCCATACATTATGCATTAAGCAAGGCGGTCTGTGTTATCGAAAAGCTGCGTCGGATGCTCACCGCTGGCGAACACTTCCCCAGTAAATAATTTGACATCGAACCCCATCTTAAAGTCCTGTATCTTTTGTGCGACTTGGATGATGAATGGCAGTGGTTCTAAGACGTGTCCCTTGGTGGTCTTGACAAACGACGAACACAGCATTGTTACTCTGTCAGAAAAAACACGGTATTGTGGGATTCACAACTACCGTATCGAATTATTTCTGACAAACTCTGCATCACACCCAATTCCTCAAACCGACATTTCCCTTTCTCCTGACCGATGCAAGATGCTGGCCCCGAAACTAGAATTGTCTTTGACCAGCTTTGATAGAAAATTGACAGATTTTTTCTTGCTAGTGATTCGAAATTGATAGGGCATGGATAAACGAACAGTTACGGTAACTGACTCAGATATGCTTAATATTGTTTCTGATGATGGATTATTGAATATGCGTTCATCAGGAAAATACTGGAGCATACAGGATGTACATAGACCCACATGCTACTGGATGGGATGAGATCATGAGGTTCATTGACCAGTGTAATATATGTATATAAATAAAATGATATGATGACGCGTACATTAAATAAATAAATAATAAATAAGTAAATAAATAGATAAATAAATAATAGATAGATAAATGTCCCATATTGTTACACTCATAGATGGCATTTAAATATAATAGCAAAAAAAAAAAATAAATAAAAACTGAGTATAAATAGATGTACATGCCATGGAATCAAAAATGATCGCTTTGTTTTTTTTCTTTTCTTAATGAAAGTGCTCTTAATCTTTCAGCATCATCATTCAATATGCTATCTCAGTCAAACCAGCGGAGAGAGAGATTTGGAGATGTGGGATGAATGGGAAATGAAGTTGGCAAAAAAAAAACATGAATTTCTGGATGTATTATAACCTCTTTATTTCCTGTTCTAGTCACTACAAAGACAGTGTGCATGATGATTTGTCTTGCAAAATTGGGCTACAAGGTCGCGGAGTCACCCTATCGGCGGCCGTTCTGTGTGCAAATGTCAGCTAAATGGGGCTGGATGGTCATCAGGCTGCAGCAACAGCGTTCTATGAACAAAAGCCCAAAAAGCTGTCCGATTGCTAGTCTTTATGAAAATAATTCCGTTAAACGCGCAAAGAAGATTTATTTATTCAAATGACGGCTGGCTGTTGGAAGGCTTGGAGAGAGATAGATGTGATTACCAACTGATGTATGATAGATTTAGCATACCTGATCAAGTTGAAGCATTGTGTGAGTAATTATGCCCCGGGCTGAGGACATAAAGGCTGAGCGATGGACATGGATGGCGCTGGTGACGTAGTTTGCTCTGTGTGATCCGATTGATGCTGCAATGAAAGGCATTAGGCCGCGTTTATGTATGGTGATTGAGAAAATTACAAGTGAGGCTAAGTAATTGTGACGAGCGCTAGCACTTTGTCAACAAATAGGATTTTAACTACTTTTAAGAGATGGGCCTGCGTTAATTGCTTCACGTTATTAATGAACGGTGTAAATTGCATATTTCAACAGGCTGGATTTGAAAGTTATTTTACACGTGCGTGTTTCAGCCGCCTGGGCCAGTCGATAACTGATCATTGTTGTACTGGTAATCATAGATGATAAAATAAAAGAATCCTTGATTGTCTTGGAATCAGTTCCTAAAAGTATGAAAACAAAACCTTTTCTCATTCCCCAGCTCTCATTTCAACGTAGTTTTTGTTTTTGTTTTTTTTTTAAACGCACCGAGCCTGAAGTAGGAAGTAGGGAAGTTTCAGATTTATACTACTAAGTAGTTATTATCAATTTGAAGTTTTGTTTTGAAAGTAAGCAAGGAACTGTTTCAGTGCAGTGTTCTGCCATCACAATCTAACTTTTCTCTAAAACCGGCATAGTTCCCGGGACATTTCAACTGGTCTCAATAACTATGCTCACAAAGAGAAGTCAAACAGAACTGGTGGTGTCCAAAACTGCCACAGTGACGAACCAAGAAACCCAGCGACATTGCTACAAAGTCAAATCAATGTGTCTGAGGCTATAGGCAAAATGGCGGCCAATCTGTCAAGAAATTGGAGAAAGAAAAAGAAGAAAGAGAAATGTTTCTATTAGAGGCCCACCCACAGTGCAGATTATGATTGTCATGTGCTTAAGACAGCGGGGATTTTGTTGTTGTTGTTGTTGTTTTTCCAGAGGTGTCGCCGGATTAGAAGTATGTGCCATGTTTCTTTTCTTAAAATGTGACGAAGTATGAACGGAACGAATAGAAACATTATTTATCAGTGATTTTTAAAGTGCATAGATGTAGGTGTGAATGGTGCATTTTGCTTACAGGATCTGAATCCTTTTGACTATCCTGTAAATCTTCATCAAGTAAAAAGATGATTGCATGCGAAAAACATCCCTCTAGTGACAAAGCTTTTCTTAGAAATGTTCGTTAATCCCATAACCTCAGAGCTAATCCGAAAGGTGAGGATTCAACCCCGAATACTACAACTTGATCGTTGCTGGTATATTTAGCTTTGAGTTTGACAGTGCTATCTCAAGCAGAAGAGAAACAGGATTAGCGTGATGTATTGAGAAATGTGATAAGTAAAATACCCTCATTTCAAAGAGTAAGCATTCAATACTTGATACTCTTACACTGCTAATCTCCAGGCTTCTGTACACCCAAACTCCAACCTCTGGGAAGATATTGATCACTCAAATCCTTCATTTCGATCAGTGAAATACACGAGATCATGCTATATTATCGGAGCACATTGAGCGAGGGGACAGCTGGAGAGATGAATTCGTTGACAAGCAAAGGTCTGACAGTCACCTGATCAGCTCGCGTCTGCACGCGCCGCCCCTGCCAGGCCCAATGTTCTCTCTGCATCTGGCCTGGTTGCCTCCCCTTTACTCCTCACACCTCCTTTATGTCAGCTAATTGATTTTGCTTTTGTACGATTATAAAACTGAAAAGAATGAAAAGAATGCGAATGAAAAGGAGAAAAAAAGAGAGAAAGAAAGGCCTTGGCCGTGTTCCATTGATCCAATGCGCTGCAGTGTGACTGTTTCTGCTCCATTGACAGCAGCAACGTTTTGCTTCGAACTTTCTCCAATCTATTCCACTGAAGACAACAAAGATGGTTTTGCAGCCTTAAAGATTCGACAAGAATAAAAGGAAACGCAAGATGGAGTCAAAAGAAAATGAAAGGAAGATGAAAAAGAAGCGCCGGGCAAAAACGAGAGTGGAGTCCAGGAAAGAAAATTGGGAGCAGAGAAGACGGCGACTGCAAGGGTCCGTTTCCTTGCGCTATCGATTTCATACTTTTTGCACTTCCTGTCAGTTTGTATTAAGTTTTAATCTTCTTAGCCCGCGAGACGTTCAACCGGCGCGCTTATTGAAAGGAGGCCGGCAATTTGGCTTGCGCTGTAAACACATTTTCGTCCTTTGTGAATTTAAATTGTTTTGATTTTCGCGGGGGCCTTATTGTGTATTATTATGCGGGTTAGTTTTGCCTCTCTCTCTGCCTCTCACTGTGGGTAAAATAAATACTCATCTCCTCGCCTTCCTGTGGCTTTTCCGCCATGACCAGACAGATTATTTTCGCTTGTCTTTGACAGTTGAGGCTATTTCATGGCAATGCTGCAAGTAATTTATTGGAATTTTGAATCATATTATTTTTCCAAAGATGCAGGCCCCTATTTTCACAATTTTTCAATAACTTATACCTGGATGAGTCTGAATAGAGCAGTCGGGTTAGGAGCTATGTATTGGAGTGGAAATGGCACGAACTCGAGTTTCTTCTTCTCCTCCCCACCCCTCCCCCCCTCCCCCCCACATGTTCCTCCATTTCCCCCCAACCCCAGACCCTCAGTCTCACTAATCTAACCAAAAGAAAATATTGGCCTGAACTCTATTTTTTTCCACATTTTTCTTTCTCTCTCTGGTTCCTCTGTCCTTTTCTTTCAATCCTTTTGCACCCTTTTCTATTCTTCCTGTTCACTCAGTCCATCTTTCTTCGGCTTTTCCACCCTTTTTTTCGTTCTTCTTTCCTTACACTCTCATTCACCGTTCGTCCACTGCTCAGGAATCGCATCCAGGGACAGCTTCGTCTCTAGGGACGCAACGGCGACACTGATTCAAGATGGCTTCCTTGATTCCATTACCAGTTACCGCATTCATCATCTTATCGGAGCCATCTTCAGCCAACTGGCGTCACGGGCTCCTCTCGCGAATCTTGGCGCCTTGTTAGGCACACAGTGTCCAGATTATCCAGGCCTTGACCTGCAGGAAAGAGGGGGAGAGAGGGGGGGAATGCTCACCCTTCACAACCCCCTCCCCCCCTCCCCGCCCCCCTCCACTCTGCCATGTTCTACACCCTCTCTAACATCAATGTTGTCAAGTACCTGAAGCACCATGTTCTCTTCTCCAGTGTCCCCTGAACCGTGCCCAGAATGACCCGGTGGTCTTTTCAGTGCGGTCAGTAATGGTCAGTAGTTTGACAAGAAACACCGCCAGTGCTCGAATCCACGACAAGCTGTTGGCGTGCGAATTGTGAACTTTGTATCATGTATGCGTAATCTTTGTCTAATATTATAGGAACAAGTCTCACCCAGCTTTGACGATTACACGACGATTGAACATCACAGACTGGATTAAAAGATTATATTTCGAAGTCCAGAAAGCTGTTACTGACCCTAGTTTTGATTCCAAATCACGGCCATGCTCTATATAAGGTATTCTAAATAAACCATTAATGATAGATGAATGTTGTGCCCATATCACATTAATAATAGGCCACATGTGTGTAGCTGAGAAGAATGAAATGGTTGCTAGGCTCCATTTTAAGGCGGACGTTAGTGGTAATACTGCTCTAATGCCAGGCTGGCTATCTCAAAATGGTGTACCAGTATTCTAATCTCCATTTCGCCCGAGCAGAGTTGGGAGATTTCAAGTTCCCCTTTCTTCAGCTTTAGCCCTCACGATGTCCCCGCGGTTTGTCTGCTTTTAAAAGCGGGGTGATTAATAATTTACTCGCCGGGATTAATTGCATAAAAGCGACTTTGAAACAGGAACAAAGAGAAGCCTCCATTTACAAAATTTCATGAAATATGGAAGCTCAAATTCGCTTTCTTTGGAACAGTAACCTTATGACTGCAATTTAAATTGTAGGCCTGAGTCACATTCTCAAGCTGTTGTTTTAGATGTTTGCTGTTGCTCTCGCTGTCTTCTTAAATTGTAAAATCCAATACGAAACGAAACGCCTTACATTGTCCAAGAGACGGGAATAAGAGACCTTTTTTTGTCCAGAGTTTTTCTGTAAGATGGAATAAGTGTAACTTGATGAGAATAGCAAAGTAAGTCTGAAAAGATCAACCGAGATGTGTTTGCATTTTTTGCTATGCAGGATAATGATTGTGTTTGTGTTGGGGTTTAATGGCACATCAGCACGATCACGGCTATATTGTGCCTAGCACTGAGGGTACATTTACACGTCAAAAAGGTTGATCAGAGTATTTAATAATTATATAAAATATAATGTTGAACGGACGACGCGTTTACGACTTATAAAAGGAGTATCAAAACGTGTATAAAAATTTGAATAATCAAAGATTGTACAGTAAAACTAATAAAAGACGAATATAAGTAAACAAGCGGCTTCCTGCTATGCATTGTAATGTGAGTAAAGCTTGCACAACTTGACAACGCTTATCACTTTATTCCTGACTCCCAACTTTAAGGGGAAAATGGTCACCCCTGACAGTGGGTCATTATGTGCAAACTCTGCAGTACTCACCAAATTTTCTCTATCTGAAGCCCAACGATGAAGTCAGGGAAGCCCTTAGAAGTGGCCACAGTATCTGGAAAGGGGCTGTCGCCTCCTCAATGACTTAATGTAATCGTCTCCTTTGTTCAAATTCCGCCGAGGCGGCCCCTTTACCCTGGCTTCTCTAATGAAATTTTCTCATTAGGACCCGATGCTGAAGACGAAGGTCCGGGACATTTTCTTTGGGACAATAGGAATTTATGAGGGGTGTGGAGTCTGGAGACTGGACCCGAGCCGTGTGTCTGTCTGTGTGCACGCGAGTGTGTGCGAACACCAAGGGAAACAAACAGATTCCCTGGTGAGCCAGCCGGTCTGTACGGACCTGTGTCTTGATGTTTTTGTTGTTGCCGGAGAGGATATTTGTCCCAATGTCAGAGGGCAAAACGTCATGAAAAATGATCTAATCCATTCCAGTTGTTTGACAATTGCCTGGCTGCACTGAGGATTTGAATGCGAAGATCACCAGGTCAGTTTGGAGAGGTCAATCCATGTTTCTTTAATTTGCGACGCTTAAATTGTATTCTCTCAGGATTCTGCCGTTACCCTTGAATTGAAAGAGAGAGAGCTCAGAGAGTTATTCTGACATAACAAGGAAAACTGTCGCTTCATATAAATAGCTAATCATTTTATTATACAAAAATAAAAGAACAATTCTTGTTTCCCTTTGCTATATATTTCATATACGAAAGGTTAAGTAATTATTTTATATTATTTCAATGTGGAATATATTTTTTTTTCTGAAGGTTTTCTTAGAGGAAATTATTATTTACGGCAGCAGTAATGTAAACATAATACACCCTCACAAACCAAATACAACGAATGTTTCCATTTTCTGGTTCTTACAACATAATGCGAAATGGATAAGAAATCATTATTGATGTTAAAACGTCATAGACGAAAGCCTGTGAAACAAAGGGAAGCAAATTTTATTAAAATGTTATTTAACCCATTTACTACCAGTACATTCCCTCTTCTATCTCTCTTATATTGTACTCACGGGATTGAGAGGACAGCTTTAGAGTGAAACAGTTATATCGTTATGATAGTTTGTGTTGTCGGTGCTGCAATAGCAGTAATTTTAATCTGAAATGACACAGATTTTTTTTTTTCTTTTAATGATCATATTAGGGCAACCAATGGATTCAGCTTACTTTTACCGAACCTGTAGGGGTGGAATTGGGTGACAAAGGAGAAAGTCTAGCAGGGATAGCTCTGAGAATGGGCGTATGTGTATGTATCTGCCGTGCGAGCTCATATTTATATATGTGTGTCTGTGTGTGTGTAAGTGAGTGCATTTTGTGACTCATGAGTCAGGATGTGTTTGTGTCTGTGTCTGTGAGTCTAATCTTGACGTAAGCAAAGATCAGTTACTACTCGTGCTATACAAGGTCATGTATAAATGATTAACCCTAGTGGTGCCGATAACTAATATGGCCACGCCCCATTGCCTAGATAGAACATTTGACTTTCAATTTCACGTCTAATAAGGGCTGTAATTAATAATAATAATAATAATTATTATTATTATTATAATACTGTTATCATCATTATTATTATGTTATTACTATTACTGTTGTTACTGTTATTATTATTATTTTATTATTATTGCAGACATAAGCTGTTTGAGTAATAAGTTTGTTTCATTTTCTTGTCTCATAATCTCTGATGTAGATTTGTCCAGCTCCAAAATCAATGACTCATGACTTAAAGTATCCATTTTTGAAACTGATCAGATTATTCAGGACTTGCACATTTTTTTTTTTTTATGGTTTTTATCTTATTAGCTTTTAAATTTTCTTCTCAGCAATAGAAGCACCATCTTCTTTACATACAACTTACTTAGGTGCAATAAATTTAAAATGAATAATAAGTCAATAGATAAATAATGAATAAATACATGAGCGAATCAAGAAATAAATGAATAAATAAATAAATATTTGATAAACTGATAAATAAATAAATACGTTACAAATGTATTAGCAGTGGTAGCTCTCATTTGAATTGTCTTGAATTAATAGTATAAATCTCTTTCACTGCAGAGAGTTGTATACAACTTGGAAAATTATTTTGCTGGAGGGGAGGAGGTTTTTGTGTATGGGGAGGGAGGGGGGGAGCTGTCATGTTGCTTTTGATGGGCTGGTTGGTTGGTTGGTTGGTTGGTTGGTTGATTGGTTGGTTGGTTGGTTGATTGATTGGTTGGTTGGTTGGTTTGTTGGTTGGTTGGTTGGTTGGTTGGTTGGTTGGTTGGTTGGTTGGTTGGTTGGTTGGTTGGTTGGTTGGTTGGTTGGGTTTTCCGATACTGCAGTTATGTTTGGGATCTTCTTTGAAAAGTACTTTGAATCATGGAATAGTTCACAGATCGTCCGCGCTGCCGTCTCGTATGATCCATGCAGCTCTCGGTTATTTATGTGTTTCCGCCTTCATACGGGGGACTGGTCAAATTACCTTATGATTGGTATAGTGCAAAATGTCACTGGCGCTATCCTTTAGTGTGCAACAGCCCTTGACGCTGCTCTGGTTGTCGGAGCAGCGAGCTGCCCGCTCCCCCGTCCACGGAAAGCACAATGTGTCCTTGTGTCCGCTCATGGTCCAGGGGAGAAGAGCCCCGGCAGACAATTGTCGGCGTCACGCAGTTCAAACCCCAAACATCTTTGCCGGTATCGTGGGCACGATGGGTGATTTATACCGGCCTGCATAAATCACTCACACATCATGACTTCTGCCACTCCGCACAGTGACAGCTTGGCGGGAGAGTGAAAGAACGTGGGACAAAGAATGAATGGAAGAACTTTGGCTTGCCCTTCCATGTCGCTCATTTCTCGCTTGACCTTCTCCATAACGACAGGTTGGTTAACGGACACTAAAAAAAAGAGCGGGGAAAGTCCCGTTCTCCGAAAGCGATGCCGAGACGTGATGTGCATTTAGTTTTTCTTGTAAACACCTCTTGATGTTTTTTTCTCTCCTCCACTTACTCGTTCACTTCTTCATTTATTCTCTCGATCACTTACTCACTCTTTCACTCACCCAGTTACTTACTCACCCACTCCTCAGAAACTCACTCACTCAGAAAGTCACTTATTCACCTATTCAGTCATTCACTCACTCAAGTCACTCACTCATTTATTTACCCATTCTCTCTCTCTTTCGTTCTTTTTTTCGGGCGGGGGGGGGGGGGGCTATGTGAACAGCTTAATTAACAGTTAATGATCCATGAATGGTGTCGGAATGGAAGAGGGCAGGGGGAGGAGGAGAACAAAATCATTTGGAGTCTCATGTTTGCTTATTCTCAGATCTTGTACCATTGGAAGAAAGACAGAGACAGTTCTGAGTTTGAAGTCTAAATAGTAATTTTAAGCAGGACGGAGGCGAGCGAGTTATCTGATCTATGACGCTCCAGCTGTTACTGACTCTAAGTCAAATATGAAAGAGTCAGATTTGTCATCCATCCATTCATCCATCCATCCATCCATTCATCCATCTATCCATCTGTCCATCCATCCATTCACCCACCCACCCATCCAATCATCCATCCATCCATCCATCCATCCATTCATCCATCTATCCATCCCTCTATCCGTTTGTCTATACCTAACTCCCTCCATTCCTTTGCGTCACCCCTCAGTCAGCCAACGTCGGACAAGAAGAAAGCGGTAAGTATAATGCTAAGATTCACATCGATTTCATGACATTTCATGTTGCCACCAACTTCTGCTACCGATACTTGCAGCTGTTTATCATTAATTTCAGATGAATTTCATAGTACGACCATCATTAAGTTTGTGTGCACCTATATTTTTTTTTCGTTTTTTTTTTTTCAACCATTGAACGGACAATTACGAAAGAGGAAAAAGGGGAATACAACGATATTTATGATGTCAGATCAGTCAATTTGAAGGGAGAGGCAGACCAATTTGTCTTTCCCTGCACGGAAGTGGCTCAGGCCTGGGACGTGTATTGTTTTGACATCCTGCCAGGTGGGTGGTCCCCTGGGTCACACAGCTCTTTCAATAACCCAGGGGAATGTGGGAGGGGAGGGGGGGGGGAGAGGAAGGACGGGACGCCCTAGTCAATTCAGGCTAATTGTGGCAGAAACAGCCTCTGTGACTCGTTAGGTCAGCCCTGGCGTAAGGCTGGGTCAAGCTACCCCCAGTAGTGCACAGTCCCCCCCCAGACTGTCCTGGTGTGTAAGGGAGACAATCAGGTCACACGTTATGGCATCAGGCCTAGCAATAGGATGCGCAGGTCCCCCCTGGGGATGCCTTGACACACCCACGCGTGCCACCTCAATTGTGGCATTCACACAGAGATTGAATTTAAAAAATCGTATTGTAATATTGGTAAAAATTAGTTCTAACTTTGACAGGAATAGCAGATATAATACAGCGGTAAAGCCCTTGTTATTGTTGCCAAGCTATTAGCTCCAGGAAATGTCCACCCCTGATTGAGTGATAGCGGCTGTCACGTAAACGTCACTAAGTTCATAATTTCCACTGGGCCTTAATGAGGAACTCTAATGACATAATTGAATGGGTGGTGTTTCATAAGATGTCAAAGTATCATCTCGGACGTCTGTCCTTCCTATCATAATGTCCACTAATTCTCCATCTGCCTCTGATGTGTCATCCCGAATATGGGGGACGAAACATGTAGTATAATAAGAAGACATGTGGTCTTTAAATGCAATATAATAAAAGACACCTGTGGCTTTTTTTTTCTTTAAATTACGTATTTTCATGGATATGTGTATATTTTTGTGGTGCATGTTGTTTCACTATGACCATCTTATAGTTTAATGTCCTGTACCTGTGTACTTTATGGAACACTGCAACAACAGGTATTTTGTTACGGACAAATGGCATATTCGTATTCCTTTCTCCTCATCAAAAGCCAATAATTGCCTGGAGTAGACTCCAACAGTTCAGGTTCCGCCCCCTTTCCTTTTCTGTATTGTCTCAGTCCGACAGTTGAGTTCTGACATAGCAGCCTCTCGGCTCACGCACCGCATGCCCTCTGAGAGAGCGCACGACACATTAATGGAACCCTCACCCTGTCGCCGACCCTGTCACTCGGTAATTGGCTGATATTGAATAATGGAACAAGATGTGGAACTGTCAAAATAAAGCACAGGGCCTGGCCTGGCCCAACGGGAAAACTGGCGTACACGAGCAGCTTTAATATAAGAGGAAGATTAAACGGTAGCGTTACACAGACTCACTATCTGAAGTGATGCTTGGCTTGAGAATGATAGTCCTCGAACGAAATCACAACCGGGGAATGAGACTTGCTGACACAGGGGAAGAACAGGGGAAAACCCCCTCAAACACAGTCCTCGGTTAATGATTTGAAAGTGTTGCAAGTCGAGGGCGGTGACATGCAAATGGTGAAGATGAACGCAGGAATTTAATATAGTTTTGGTTCCGAACCGAGTGTTTCAATATTAGTGTCAGGTGCTATATTTGAATGTCGATCTATATCAGTAATGACATGTCTCATGTCATGAAGTCGAAATGTGGGAAACGAATACTGAGCTTTTGTGAACTTAACGACCCGTGCCTGTTTTGCAGTTCATGATGTCTGACATTCTGAATACATTTCATTAATTCTGCACTATGTTAACGAAATGATAGCGTACAGCATCATTTGGTGCCTATGTTAAGGTTGTCATGGGACATAAATATACTGTGAGTCTTCAAGCTTAAATCTGAGTGTTTAATATCACGATGTAAAGATTTTGTAATACAAACATATTGCGATTGAAACTGAGGGAGTTCTCAGATTGAATAATTATTAAATTCTCTAGATTGTATCAACTTTGCACACAGTTAGCTTGAGAGTTCCAGGACTGAATAGCCTCTCACGTAATTGCAGGACCTGGCAATGTCACTCAGCTCTTAACAGAAATAATGAGTCTGTTTATACAAGGAGTTTTGTCTGGGTGTCAGTGTTGATGAGGAGGGGATCATAACATGGACGGTTGGAAATAATAAACTGTGTCAGGCCTGGGGTCGGGACATGGAGCTGTGGCCGGGGGTAGCTGGTCCCAACAAACACTTGGCTCGCCATAACAGGGCCACAGGTGCAGCCTTCAAACGGGTCATCATAGTTATCTAGAACCGCGCTCGACGACCGGAGCTTCATGTACATCAACACACACACAGAAGTCATGCGACATATAAACACACTAAAGATAGATAATATGTAACCGTATGACATAGATATGTTCGGCATACAGACATTCTCTTTGTTGAACATAATGCTTTACCCAACTTTCCACACACCGTGGTATATTGACACATGTACTGCTAAGGTCAAGAAGTTCAATCCGTTTAATTAGCTTCTTTTTTTTTTTTTTAATTTCTTCACTGATGAAAGTTACTAGACAAAGTGGACAAACTGTCGGGTCAAAAACCTGTACTATGTATGCATCAAAGTATAACGTTTTCCTCTCAGGATTTTTCAGTAGAGATGAGTTCTGATGATGTTGCACTTACAAATCAATAACAATTTCTGCTGAATTAATCATGCGAATAAATTTGACACTAAAGGCAGAACTGATTCAGGAAGAAAATGAAAATATCACAGGTGGATGGGAGGATGGGAATGGGAGGGGGGGGGGGGGGACGGGAGGGGGGGGGTTAATAAG
>JBCEWB010000014.1:5281241-5296056 GCA_039654565.1 Peronia peronii | reverse complement strand
TCCCTGAGCATTTGTCTCACCTGGGCTCCTTTCAGGCACTTCCTTTATTTTCTCTACATTCAGAACACAACTACAATCGAACACGAAAAACTCAAATTTCTCGGGGATGGGAAAATGTTTTTGACATTTCCGTAATTCGAGATTTTCATGATGGCCCTTTTTTTTTTAAACAACCAAATAGAAGGACTATTAATGGGACATAACTATGATGACACTAACAAATGTGGTCCGATCTTTACAGTATTTCAGGAATTAGTGCCCTTCGGTTCATCTACATGACACCATCTTTCAGACAATGCATCACCTGCCCCACCACGTCACTGTACATGCATTGAGTCATATAGGCTATGGTTATTCCTTGCAATACAGACAGCATGTGTGGCCTAGTTCACCACCCAGCTAATTATCACATCACCCAGTTGTTATGTTCCCGACAGATTGCATTTTAGTCAATCTTTCTTACTCCAACCCTTTGTTATCTGCTACCGGCTTCGCTATTACTCTGTGCAGAAGAGTTGCACAGAAAGTACTTCCTTTATGCCCCAACAGTTGCCTGATGTCTCTGCTGTTTGAGCTATGGTTAAATTCTGATGTGGCAATTATCAATGTCATTTGGATCTTTTTGGTCAGCACAAGTCTGAATTTTGACATTCGTTCTAAATTATGTTTCTACCATCACGAAGTTGCTGCGTATGCGACCGTGCACTTTTCCCCCTACTCATTAAGATCCGGTTGAAAGAAAAAAAATCATATTTACAGTCTACATACAATCCTTCCATAAACATGAAACAAAAAGGAAACCAAAGATTTCAGTAGAGAATAAAGCATGCAGCATAGGAGTATCAACGCCAAAATAACATGATATTCAGCTCGGTAGTTCACAAGAGACAATGGCCTTTGAACTGCATTAGTTACATAACGAGCCAATAAAGACAGTCAACCCTAGCTTAACAGCCAATGCACTCCCCGCGAGCACACGGGTCATGCATGATCATTCCTATATGGAAGTACAGTACTATGAAGGCACAGTGGAATGTGCAACTTTCTCATGATTCTAATAAGATGAATGGGTGCTTGGGCATGGAAAATTACACTGAAGAAGGGAGCGGTTACAATAACATAAAAATATCACCAGAACACAAAATCAAAAATTTTTACCCTTGGCATAAAATTTCACTGCTGACCTTGGCCTTAAGCGCAGATTTTGGTTTGTGTTAGAATTATGAAATAATGGGTTACTCTATGAATATCTCTCCGTGTAGAAAGTGATGCAGTGCATTATCTGACTTCAACCAGGGTCATTTGTACGAGGATTATTGTTAATAAAGTCATTTTCATATGCAAATTGATACTATGGTCTTTGACCATGCCATCACTTTTTTTAATTCATCACTTGAATTTCCAGAATACATTAAATGTGGATAATTTTTTTTTTTTTAAAGTTTTAGATTCCTCAAAGCTGTGAAATGGATTGTAAAATTTGCTATGAGAGTTTGAATGGGTTAGATTTCAAGGTTTAAACTCAACATATTTTTAGCTAGATGTTGGCAGTAGCTAGCAATAGAGGGCATATTTCCTTGCTTTTGGTCACTATTTTCTGACAGTAAATAAAATAATTATATTTTAAAGACCTAATGAAACCTATTAAATTTGAATGAAGTTTTAGAACTTGAAAAGAGCATTTTCAAAAAAATGCTTGTATCTCAGCTGAGAAGATTAAGAATGTTATGGATATCAAAATACAGTAGACTTTTAATGTTTAGAATATAAGTTTCAGATTAAGAAAAAATTTGTATCTGCATTTTTCAGTTGTATTCATCAGCTTACCCATTGCTATGATTTTGTTTCAGAAATGTTAGATGCCTGGTAGACTTGCCATCAGAGATCAGAGGAAGAAACGCAGGGTAACTCATACTATGGCTGAGGGAGGGGAAATGTCTAGTGGCTCCACAAATGATGTCTTTCGGATGGAGGAACGTCCAGAACATGGCATGAAAGTCCTCCAAGGTCTCAACAAACTCAAGCAAGATGGCATACTCTGTGATGTTACTCTTATTGCAGAAGGTTAGATTCTCCTTTTATTTTTAAAAAATTATAAAGTATTCATAAGTCTGGCTGGAATTGGGGTTTGTTATTTCGTTCACGTATAGTCATATCTACTTAGCTCAAAAGAGGGAAAGAGCAAGGTACTATAATTAGGAAGAAACATGAAAACATCTTGCATCAGGGCAAATATAAATGGAGTTACAAACCCCAACATTTTGCAGTACAGTAATATATTTCTGTTCGTTTTTTTTTTCTTCTTCTTTACACAATTATTTCTTCCACATATAGGCAGTCAGCATTGACATGATTCTGCTTTGAAAAGAAGTTGTTGCTTTGTTTGAGTCCTATTTTAGATGTGAAATGTATAGAGAGAGGTAGAACTGTCTAATGATTTCATTAATTTCAAATCAGACTGGTAAGGTAAACACCACAAAATAGTGATGGGAAGTGTAATATTATTTCTGAATATATTTTCTATCCAGATTAGCTTATTCAATATTGTTCAAATAGGAATAGCTTGTAATTTTTATTATTATTTTATCTTTTTTCATTTTGTTAGATCTTCACGAAAAAAGCAAGAAATGTAGCAGAGGTTGAAATGCTATTGTTATATTTATGGGTTAGATTTGAAGTGGATACGTGGAGGGTTGTTAAAAAAAGAATGAATCGATTTCATTATGCAAAAAGCAATAGAAACGTCCAGCCAAGTCACAAGCATTCTACTCAAAATCAACTGTTATTTCCTGTCTTACAAATGTTCAGTATGATCACCAGGTGCAGCATAGGCAACATCAATGTGATAAGAGAATTCCTCCCAAACTGAGATAAACACAATCTTTTACATATCCCCACAAGAAAAAATCACACACTCTGAGGTCTGGGGATCTCACATGCCAAGTACAAAAAGCCAGTTTTGGAGCATATCGAGATAGATTTGTCCTGGAAGGGTGTTTCCTTCAAAGAAAAAGGGACCATGAACTTTGCCTGAGACACAGCACAGAAGACGTTCACTCTGGGGGAATCTCTTTCATGCTCAACTGTTGGATGTGGATGGTCTGTTTCCCAAATTCACACATTGTGACAATACTGTGCAGTTCAAGTGAAAAGTCGCTTTATCACTAAAAATTAAACGTGAAATGAAGTCTTCTATCATCTTCAGCATCGATTCACAGAATTCCATCCTCGTCCTCTTGTTGTCATTGGGAAGTGCCTGAACGAGGCGTAACCTGTATGGTTTCGAATGTAGGCGTCTTCTTAGCATATGCCAGATAGGAGACTGAGAGATCACAAGCTCATGGCTAGCTGGATTTGTAGATTTCCGCCGACTCCTCAAATGCAGCACGGATTTTCGCCACTTGTGCCTCCGAAACTCGTGGTCATCCCGGACTTTTTCCTTTACACAGACAACTACCCACTCTATTGAAATCACCGTCAAATGTTCTTGGAGAGGATGGATTAATTCAAATCGCCTTTGAAAATCTTGCTGCACTGTGATAACTGAATTTGTTTTTGTGGCTTAAGAGCACAGAGGGTCGTTTACTGAGGAGTTGCCATTCTGATGCTTAACAAACAACTGAACATTGCCAGAAGAACGATGCGACTACAGCGCCCTTGTGGCAGCTGAAGAATGGCGTGACCACAGCACTTCTGCGGCAGCTAACCAAAACCTAGAAAAGTCCTCTTTCAAATGATCACTGACTCATTCCATGACGGCACTTGAGAACTTAAGCAATGCATCATGAAATCGGCACATTCTTTTTGAATAGCCTAATATTCTCTTTATGTGCGAGTGATATTGAAAATGGAACCGTTTTCCTAACATATAATTTTTTTGGAAAGTGTGCTAGTTGCCTTCATAAGATTATATTTCCATGATACCCACTATGATTATTTTTGTGGTCTAAAAATGTTGGCTACAAAATCAGATTCAGCTCATCATGTCCTGTACAACAATATGTTTCCTAAATTTCCTTTAATTTATTTTTCAGGTACAAGATTTAACTGCCATCGAGTCATCCTTGTGTCATGTTCAGATTACTTTCTATCCATGTTTACAAGCGGAATGCGAGAATGCAACCAGAAAGAGATTGAATTGAAAGGCATCACTGCCAAAGGACTGGAGAAAGTAATTGAAGTAGTGTATACATCTACCACGACGCTAGAGGGAGATGATATTTTTGATGTCATCGCAGCTGCAACACATTTGCAGGTCACGCCAGTTATAGAATTCTGCGAAAGGAATTTCTTAAGTGGCATGAATACAACAAATTTTTATGACTTCATTAACACAGCAAAATTGTACAGCATGCAGAATGCTTTGAAGCAAATTGACGTGTTCATTGCACGAAATTTAATGCAAATTGCCAAGGAAAACACCTTGAGCCTGCTGACTTATGAGCAAATGGTCAGCTGCCTGAATAGTGACAAGTTGTGTTTTCGTGAAATGGATATCTTTCATATCACCTGGGAATGGTTAAGAATGGATCCTAAACGTCTTGTTCATGCCCCAGCACTGATGAAGCTGATTCGCTTCCCTCTAATCAACCCTGCTGATCTGGTGCATCATGTCCAGGGTGTTGACCTGATGATGTCTAACCCAGAACTGCGCCAAATGGTTCTGACAGCACTGAACTATCACGTTGTACCTCATTCACAGCCATTACTGAACACCACCTCCACTCGCCTGCGTTCCTTTGTGGAAAGGCTAGTCAGTGTTGGAGGCCGTGAGATCCACCCTAATCCATGTCTGCATGATGAACTGCTGGTATTTGACTCAAAAATTACTTCCAGCAGTCTGCTCAATCGCCAGGAGATTGCTACATTGCCCAGTGCTCTCAGTCACATGCAGGTGCTTGTTTATAATAACTTTTTGTATGTCTTAGGTGGCTGTACTACTCAGTGTGCACATGGGGAATCTGCAGTGAATTCAGTCCTTCGCTATGATTCACGTTTTGATACTTGGTTTCAGGTCTGTCCTATGTTAAACAAACGAGCCTATTTCTTTGCTGGAGCACTGAATGACAAGATCTATTCTGTGGGAGGCAAGTTCAAGGATGGAAGTCTCGCTACAGCTGAGTGTTATGACCCAGCAGAGAATACATGGGAGCTTATTTCTTCTATGCCCATGTCATACCATGCTCATGCAGGTGCCACATACGGAAATCACATTTTTATATCCGGAGGGTATTCAGGTAATCATTTCACACCTGACATGCAACGCTATGATCCACAAGCCAATGCGTGGGAAGACATGGCACCAATGCTTACACCGCGTGGCTGGCATGTGATGTGTGCCTCTCATGACAAACTCTTTGTGTTTGGTGGTTGCAATCTGAATGTTAACCAGCAAGCCCAGCCAGTGATGCAGTCTGAGTGCTATGACCCTGCCACCGATCAGTGGACCATTGTGGCCCCGCTGTCCATATCTCATAAAGAGGCTTCATGTGTGGTTTATCGGGACAATATATATGTACTGGGGGGATATAATGTGCAGACCAAAACAGGACAAAAACTGGTGAGCAAGTATGATGTGTTCTCTGGCATTTGGGAAACAGTGGGAGCTCTGCCTAGAAGTTTGACTGGCGTGGGTTACTGCACAATTAAACTTCCTTCCTATGATCCAGAAGAATTACAGGCAGAGGTGGAATAGTTTCTTTAATGGTTTCTTTTTTTTTTTTTTTTTTACTCCACTCTTTTAGTGTTCCAGTGCTTTGCAATAGGGTTTGTAAACTTTTGAGAGTGGGTGAGAAAATGCATCGAAGATTTTTTATTGGTATTTTTGTGAAAGGACATGGACAGCAATTTCCAGCCATAATAATGAAACTATTTCAGCCAGTGCTGAAACAGGAAGAATGAGGGGAATTCAAGACGTGTTATTTTGTTAGAGATCAGTTTGACCTCCTTATGTGATGATGCTTCAGGACGCAAGTGAAATAAATGCTATAATAAAAGATCTGTGACAAATCTTTTTAAATGGCAGGAAAGGCCGTGCCTGTCATATTTTTTGTCAATATCTGTGACTCAAAAACTTTTTCAGTTTGTGATGTAGATAGATCAGACACAGGTGTGAAAGTGCTGAAGTTTGTAAGATTTACGCTGTGATTTTTTTTTTTTTCACTTTTTAAATCAAGGTAGCTCATTTTTACATGTTGCTTACAAAACGAGATATTCTTTGAAATGTTTTCTCAGGTTAGGAAACAAAGGAATAAGCGTTTGAATGTTTTATAGACAGTAATTAGTAAAGACAGTGTCTGTTGATGCTTTGCATGTTAAACTAAACGATAGTTTGAGTTTGTAAAATAGAAACAGCTGAGACATCGATGCCAGGTAGTGTGTGATAATTACATGACATGTACATGACATGGGAAAGAAAAGAGACCTGTCGTTACTTTCAGTTTCCCTCTCCCCATTTCTTTTATTTTAGTAATTGTGTCCAGTCACTGCAAAAATGTTTTAACTGAAGTTGAAAATTCTGTAACTCCCACAGACGGTCCATATTTGTTGTTTTTATCTTGCTTTTAGAATTCACATATGTGTATTGTAATGTGATCAGGCTAATTATTGTACTAGAAAACTTCTATTTATAAATTGATTCAGATCTATTTCTGTAGTCAGTTTTATTTATAAAATCATTAAGTTTTTATGTCAGGGAAACACAATAAGTTAAGAACACCTGTCTTCCATTAAAGTGTGTCCTTTATTTCATTATTATGAATTGTCTCTGTCATTGTAGAAATGAGGCAGAAAGTTCGTCCAAACTGCTGTCATGCTTTAGTTCTGTCAACATCTGAGAAAAAATGATATCAATGTTTTTTTCATCCTTGCACTCAAGTATTCTCAGAATTATGCTTTCAAGCACTTGGCTCAATTCTTAGCTTTATTATCACATGTGCAATGTCTATGATATATCACATGAACAGAGCAGCTTCAGCTTCTTGTTTGGAGTGTTCTTTGTGCTCACCATGAGATTTTGCAGCTAAATTCAACTGTAAGAAAATAATAGCATTTGGTGTAGTATGTTGATAAAATACAGTCACATTGTAGCCCTTTTTTAAATGAATGATAAGTGAAGAGTGGCTAGGAAAAAAACCTTCTAACTTTCAGTCGTAAAGAATGCATTTCGTAATTGTTAATTTTTGGCATGTAATGATCTCGGTTGGATTGTTGCTAATTGCGGGTATTTCACGTTAAACAGAATTTTTTTCAAAAAAAACAAAATATGCCCTTTTAGCTGTAGTGATGGTATTCCCACATTACTAGAAGTCTTCAGCCGACGGTAGGCATTTTATGTAGGATGAATGTAATTATTATCATAATGAATTTACTTGTGTAGCAAATAGTAATAGAGTAGGGGAATGTGAAGAAGTGAAATTTTCTTCAAATTCTTTGTTGTCTGTCACATTACAGGGCTTGCTCATATTCATAAGATCTGATTTTACATGATATTGACTGTACTTGCGATGTCTCACAGTTCACAGTGTGAAGTTTATCTTATGGATTTTTAATGAATTTAACTGTATGAACCATTCTCATTTTTTTCACTTTTTAAAATGTCAGCTCTGTGAAAACAAATGAAAAAAATTCCATTTTAATCAGTGTTCTCAAAGTGGTAGTTTTAGTGATAATCTGTAACATTTTGTTACCAACAAAACAAAAATGGGATGAAAGTTATAGATATATATTATTATGCTGGTCATATGAAGTCACCGACCTTCAAACTGTGACAGTACATGTATCGGTAAATTATTTTTTTTAAGATTGATTCTGAAAATATTTTTTCAACTTTATTGAGTGATTGTCTCAGCAGAAGATTCACTGAAAAGTGTGTAGTTGTGAAACAAAGATTTACTTGTTGTTCGTCAACAACAGTTATTTTATCTTAGTATGTGCCAACCTTCCTAGTGTGATTTTTGTCAAAGACTGTCATTGTTTCATTAGTAATGTATACTGCAAGGTATTTATTTTTAAATAGAATCACGTTGCAACTGATTGACATCTGTCATGAGACTCAAGTGACAATAACTTTATTGATCACTGGACCACATGAAATTGGTGTTATAGTCAAAATGGTGAGAACTTTCTGTGTCAGTAATATGTACACAATAAAATCAGAAATGCATTATAACAATATTCTGAGTAAATCGTTGCCATCACTTTGAGATGCAATGATAACTGAATTGATAAAATGCATCGGGTTCTTGAAAATTCACTTGAATGGTTTCATCACAGAATCAGGCATTGTGTGGTGCCATTGCTTTCATAATTACATTAGGCCTATATGAAGATAAAAAAGTTTTACTAGTCCACGCCAACAATAATGGCTGCAGATGTGTATATGAAAATATATATTGAGCTATTAAGGCTAGGCTGAAGCAGATTTTGTTTTGTATTGTTTGTTTATCAAACAGACGATGTGTGGGGCTGAGGGAGTTAACCCTGTCCAGCATTTAAGCCCCCGATTTAATCTAATTTACCTTTCCTAACCTGATTCTAAGAGAAATATAGGTGTCTTGTCAAATAGTGTCATGAGTCCCGCTTTGGGGAGAATCCTGCCAGTAGGATAGAATTTGTTTCAGTTCTCATGTTTCAAATCTGAATTTGTATTTTTTCTTTGTGTGAGCATGACAAATGGCAGTGTGTATATTGAACTATTTGATTAAATACTCTGGGGGGTTTTTTGTGTGTGTGTGTTTTTTTTCTTAAAATGGCAGAAAAAAATCACCATGGAAATAAAAATTGTGATGAAGTCAGTACTACTATTAAAAATGCAATGAACAAAAATAAATACTAGTAGACTGGTCTTCAAGATGTTTGTCTCATATGTATCATATTCTTTACTCAGTTTTTTGTTCTCTACAAACTTATTCTTGTGAAGTGTAAATGGGTAATATTATTTCACCACTTTCAGGTGCCATGAATAAATACAAATACACATACATGTTCCATTGAAATTACGTGGCTTTGCCAAATCCCAAACCCTCCTTTGGACCACTGGCAGTGTTTTATATTTCTGATAATAAGGTCCCTTATCATTTTTATGTTTTGTTTTGTTTTTTAGATTTAAAAACAATGCATAGTTTGGTCTTTTCATATCCTCTCTCTTCCACTTCTTCTCTTCCTGGCTTCTCCCTGAAGACTGAGAACATTATGCAGCAGCAGCATAGACTGAAAAACTAAGCACCACAACATTTCAGCAATTCCCCATTATTGCCACTTTCTAATATCATTTTCTGTATATTGTCAGTAAGATGTCTCTCTTTAATCTTTGCTATCGGGACAGAAAATGTGGAAGGATATTATGAGCATGCTGACTTATAAATGCACTATGCTGTTCAATGTACATGATCTTCCCTTTTATGCTGAAAGGCATCACTTATTTAGATGGATTTTAGAGTACAAATTCAAATTAAAGAAGCACAATCTCGATATTCAACAGACTTGCCTTTTGTCAAATAGTTCAGTTTTTCAGGTGGCGAAAGACACAGAAGAGAGAAGTTCAAAAACTGCCGAGATCAAGTCTAAATCACTGACTTTTTGAGGGGTTGTTTTTCATTAAAGAATCTTTTTAAACTTTCGTCTTGACTGATTTAGCTTATGGTTATTTCCATGTGTCTCACACATATTTTAGGAAGTCGTGTTATGTCAGATTAAGGCCAAAAACATACCGTTCCGACAATCCGACAGAAATTAGCGACAAAGTCACAGATTCAAGTGGTGCAAGAAGGAAAATATAGACAAAACAGATATTGTAATTATAGTCACGTCCGACTGTCGCTGGCTGGCAGAGGTCAGTCGGATTGAAGTACGACATGCTCCATTTTCTTCGACTTGTTGGATGAACTTTTACTCACATGTCCAAAAAATGGCCCAGACGGGGCATACTATTGCAAAAATTAAAACTCCTTTTTTTTCATCAAATGTTATTTTTGATGACAGATTTGCAATCAGCAACCAAAAATTAGGTACATTTGCGAAGATTTTGCGATTTATTGCCTACAAAGCGGTTTTTAATTTATTTTTTTTTAAAATTCAGCTGTGCCTAATACGAACAAAGGCTACAGTGTGACGGATTCACTTTGTTTATGTTTTCCTCCAACAGCCGCCTACCTTTTGGTGGCTGGTAATCGGACGGACCAGTATGTTTTCGGCCTTAGACGTTCATTAGAAATTTATTTTTTAAACATCATTTTGAATTTAAATGAAATGACTGGATTTCAAAGGACAGGAAAGTGAAGTTTTCACTGGTTTTCTTTTGAGCTCTGCTTATTAACTCATTTGCTACAGTGTACATGTAGTAGTCTATTATCTCTGCTTATTAACACTTTAAAAATCAAAAGTGTTGTTTTAAGTACATTGTATAATGTAGATTAGATTTTAATTTTTTTTCTTATCAAAATCAAATTCTTTTGTCAGGATTTCAGTTTCAGCTATTTAACATGTACAATATTCATATAATTCATGTACTTTTTTTTTTTGTCTCTCAGCCTGACATCAAATCATGAGTGATACAAAAAACAAAATGTGTGCAAGTAAACTTCATTTCATCGGCCAAAATGTTGTGTATATTTATAAGATTGTTGTTGATTTTGTTCACCTGCCAGCAAGTTTTGTAGCAGATGCTGTGTGGAAATCTGTTTCGCTAATGCCATGTCACAAAACTATGCTGTACTAATGTGAATAAATGTACTGTCAGAACAATGTTTAGTTATGTGGAGAGTTTGACTCAGTGAAATAATAATGCTGCTCTTATGTCCTGTCCAAGAGGAAGAGAATAAAAGTAGATGAAAACAAATATTTTCAATGTTTGGGATTATACTTTCTTTTTTTATAACATCTAGTTCAAGTTATTCATTGTCGTCATCGCATAGATAGGCCTACTTGTTAATTGTTTGTTTTTAAAGTCATCTAGGCTCATTCATTCTTATCTGTACCCTAACTTACTGAATATATTATATTATATCTGTTTTATAGATATGAACCTTTCCATGACTGTTTACCAGCTGGTTTAGCAATTATCATAAAACAATACCAGCCAAAATTTAGAAACTGAAAGCACTTGGCATTGGAGATTCATAATTCAATGAATTGTAGAGGCATTAGGATTTGAATAATTTGATATTAACTTTAGAACTGCGACCCAGCCTAAAGGGCTACAACACAATGCCCCGTGGCATGCCTTGCCAGGCATGTCAGTCTGGATCTTGGCACCAGTACTTAGCCTCAGGGTGTTTACTTTGACTACAGAAACTCCACCTTTAGCCTCAGAGTGACACAGTGTAAGCCACCTTGCATCAACCACCTTGCTGACCATGTCTTCCTCTAATCCCTCCCCTAACTCCACCCTTTCTTCACACATATTATTTGAAAGGAGCTGATGGTAGGAGAAGGGGTTGTATTCACAAAGAATGTGAACTGCATATGAATGTCAATTTTATAACCCCTCGTCACACAGACAATTTCCATTACAGATTTGTTCATAACCTGATGTAATTGCTTGGACTAAACTGCTTTGCATAGGGGTATATTTTTATGTTCATCTTATAGAATCTTAGTGTAAACTGCAAGCTATCATCCTTATGACCACGTGGACTTAGATTATTCTTATTAGATCACACCGGCTAACGTTGACAGGGCAGTGACTACAAAGAAATATACAGTGTTTACACGTGGTCTAATGACGGCATAGGGTGAGAGCACGAGAGAGCATAGATACATAAACTACTTTAGCTTTCATTCATAGCAATTATAGCTCACTTGTACTCTCAATAGCTTAATCGCTGATCAATGTGAAACTTGTTGAGTGGGTCAAGTGGTCAGGGGAGTCTGCGTTATTATTCAATATGATATGAACAAAGAGACAACATGCATTTGATACTCTCCTCCTGCATCATCGTTTCTTTTAACTGTAGTTTCAGACCACTAGAGAGGACTTAAGTGGACTATGTGGCCCTTGGTTTTTCTTCTTCCGTCTTTTCGTTACCTATTTGCAGGGATTTGATTCTATTTATGAGCTTTCTTACACTCTTATTCTAAGAAAAAGAATCGTTGACTATTGAAAGATCTTGTACCAAGGTGTAGCTGTACATATCATGTGACATTTTGGCAAACATGGGTCCAATGAAATCTAATTTTCATTGACAAGCTGAGAAATATCACAGTGATGCGACAAGCGTAGCATGGAGAGGCCAAACCATAGAAATACATGATTCACACTATAAAGAGCGCTTCATCTGTTGTATATATACATGCAGCGCAGTTATAGGGTAAAAATTTCCATTAACTGACAAGATAATTACAAATCTATGCTATAAATCTGCAACAAAACCCATGAAACTCTTATGGACTCGAAACTATTGAATGTATCCATATGAAATTTGGCACACAACGCTGTTGCACAAAGATCTGTGTTTCTACTTACACAGAGCCGAAAAAAACTTACCGTGTTTGACATTATTCTAACAAATCAAAAATAATTGAATAGTAAACTCATGAGAGTGTTTGATCTGAATTGAACACTCGATAGAATGATCCTTCAAAACACCAAACACATTTCCTTTGAGTAACATTCATTTAATCATTCAAAATACTAAAAATCAAGGTGCACGTCCTTGCCATACACTTTTAATTCACAGAGCAATATCGGTTTGACCAATATTTAAATAATCTCCCACAAAGCCATGGGTTCTCTTCTAGTTATCTATAAAACTGTTTGTTAGTTGCTGAAAAAAGGTCACAATTACACACCACTGAGATAACCACCCACAGGAGGTTGAATGGTGTGAAGAGAACACAACATAGCCAGCACACAGTTTTGATAAAGACATTTTTTTTAATCTTTTGTAAAATGATAACGCAAGTTCATTTCCATTTCCTGATTTAAATCAACATAATCATTTTCAGTGGTTCAAATAGCTGTTTAATTTGCAATATGATCTCGTTAATGATGGCTCAATGTTGGTATACAAGAGAAATTTGGACAGTGTCTTGCATCTACATTTCGTGTTATATGCGTCAAATTCCAACAATTTATGCAGTTTTTTTATCTGGAAGAAAAAAATACTGAACTATGAATGGAATACTGCGATTGATGAACTATAGAAAATACTTGAAAACAAAGTCCATCTTCAGAACCAGCAGCATTCAAACACATTGTTTATTATTTTGACAAAATAACCCACTTTTTATACAGTTTCATATAAACTTTCATTACTGATATTAGTGATAAACTAATCTGTTCTTTAAATTTAAAAAAAACAAACAAAAAAACATGATTTTTGAAATTCAGTAATGTCCATGTAGCACAAACAAAATATTGCAGTTGACTGCATTTGGGTGTTTGCCTTGTATCACTTTCCTTTGTCATCAAAATGCACAATTCCCAGTTCATCCTGTTTCTGCCACCCATTGACTTGATCAGTACATAAAGATACTTCAGCTGTGATAGCCAACAAGTTTTTTGTTCCCAGTTCCTTTTTTTTTTATCTCTGCATACCATAAACTCTGAAATCCATATAGATGTCCAAGTAATTGACCCTAGCTTTAATTCTAATCCATGAGCCCATCATAATGAAACAAGTTTTAACAGTTGTAGGAATGCTGCTGCTAAACAATAATAATGCTCTATTTTTCAAATGATACATTAATGTTGTGTGGAAGAATTTTTTTTAAAAAAAAAAATTATAAACTGAGATGAAAATTTGCTAACTCTAGTGAAAAGACATGAGGCTGTAAAGTTAAACAGTAAAAGGAAAAAAAACTATAAGGCACTGCAGCTTGTTAAAGATGTCCAAGCTCGTCAAAAGCTGCCCTTTGTTGCACTTCGTCAATTGATTATGTTGTCAGTGAAAAGCAAAGCAGAATGTGGGAGAACCAGTCTATGGACTTGGGAAACGTAAGTCAAAAATTTTGATTCTGACAAACCACTTGCTCTCTCAGTCCGTAAGATGATGATTCATCTGCAGTGATGAGCCTTTCCAACGAGCTGAGCGCCTGGTTATGTGTATACATGTACATGTATTTGAAGGTATGATCTGGGCTTTTTACTCATGTCCTCTATCAGTAAAACGTATGAGCAGCATTCTACACCAGCTAAATTCTTAGGGAAAACATGTATACATATCATAATTATTTCAAATGAAATATTTTTCACACGCTGTCCAAACAAGTATGCCATATGTCTATAATTGTTTGAATATTTACATGCAAATTATTTTCTTATGAGAACTGGTGATGAATGATGAGAAATGTCCGAAGATAGTTGACAATGACATTACATGTATTTTCTTCAACAAAACATATCATGGACTTTTAGGAATCATTTTATATCACTCTTGGACAGATGGATGCAGAATAACGAAAACTATGAGATTAGAGTCTTATAATATAAAACAATATTAATATACTAATAGTCAACGGAGGGTCGCCTTGTCTATGGGGTCTGGTGTCTGCCCCGTGGTGAAAACAATCACCTCAGTGGGGCTGTGGGTTCGACTCGCAGATCCTCCCACTGGGAGATGGAAGGACACGAAGATCAAAAGGCTGCATTTTTACAATGACTCAATTGTCCCCTGCTTCCTCTGGGTAGGGAAGCCCAATATCTAACCTCTCTGATAAGGGCGAATGTATTTAAGAGATCTCATCTGTACGTTACGCAAGTTAAAGAACCTTCCGCAGTTAAAATGATGAAGAGTAGGTCAGTGCAGCACTGCTGTCCAGGCAAAATTTCCAATTTCCATATTTCTATCCACAAATAATTCTTCGAGATAACCTC
>JBCEWB010000014.1:5226599-5239020 GCA_039654565.1 Peronia peronii | reverse complement strand
GGAGACATCCCACCGATGGTGGGCTTACACCACCTGCAGGTGGGAGCAGAGAACTACTTATAAACCCCTTGCCCCCGCGGGGGCCTGAGATAGCAAGAAGAGAACACTATTCAGCGCCACAAAGCCACATATGGTGGCACATTTACCACTGCAAGTGAAGGAGTATGCCTAAAGCTGCCCTCAGTGATTAAATCCAAAACTTTCACAAAAGCTGTGAAGAAGAGCATCAGAAGCATCAGCACCAACGTTCCTGAATCATCAAGCATGAACGTGACAAAGGATTTCAGCGGGGGCTCTTGCAGGAGGGCATCTACTGAAAAATCCAGGGGTTCCCAGAGATCCTCATCACAGTCATGGGCCTCTGGCACTGGAGTGAAAACCTCCAACAGGTCTGCCATCCTGGTAAATTTTTCTTTTAGTATAGAAGGTGTGAAAACCATGCCTATTAGATCATCTGAAGAAGTACTTCTAATATAAAAAGAAAAAAGAAAGTATGAGTCAAGTTTCAGATATCAATGCAATTGTCATTTAGGAGCATGGTCTTATACCAACGACAACTCAGACTATCCAACCTGAACAAGACTGATCCAAAGCAGAAAGTAAAATCCACCAACCAAACTTTGACAGACAAAATACATGTACTCACATTTAATGGGACACATATACAATACAAAGCCACTGGCATCAAGTATTTGATGGCTCATGAAGCCATGATTGACCAAGCAAAGGACTATTTGTCCCAACAACTTCACCACAGACCTGGCCTCATCAGCCTTATGGTCACTGTATGAAAAAAAAAAAAGAATTCACAGAGGATCTTAAATCACCATTTTGTAAGCCCCACCTTGACAACATCACTGCTGATGAGAAAGGCCTGCAAGAAATGTGCATGGGCTGCAAACATGTTGTGGCCACTACTTTTGCTTTTTTTTGTAACCCTTTACTTCTGAGAAACTGGTGAATATATGCACAGATGAGACACGTGATTGTTAGCAGGTCCACTCTCAAATCACCTACTGTTCAAATGTTCATACAAGAGTTTTTGTCACTGAAATGTGATAAAGATTTCACTGGTGACGTACTTGTTCAGAGATTTTCGACGATAGATTGATTCTTCAACAAAAATGGGTATCAGTCCAAATATGCGATCGAATGAGTTTTCTGTTGAAACTTGCATTAGTAATGACCGTCTATTTTGCAAGTCTATTACAGCACTTTTTTGCGGTGGACTGGATTACCACCATATAAGTAGATGAAGACTACAGGGGAAGAAACGGCGGAGTCACATTTTTTAATTTTCTGTGTTACTGTCCCTAACAAGTGTAGGCCTGATGAAGTTTCGTTTCTATAATTTTCAAAGAAAAAAATCAGCATGGTCTATGGTAAAATGTGAGAAGAAAATAGTGTGTACTGGAGAAGAAACAGCTGTGTCCAATCAGGCCTGGTGAATAAACAGCAGGGTCCTTCAGTCATGTGATATTTTAAGATCACATGACCAAACTGGCCAACGAGAGAGTAGTTAGTAAAACAAAATGGAAGTTGAAACTCAGGTTCCAAAAGTTACTGAAAAGCCAAGAAAAAGAAAAAAAGAGGGCAGGAAAACAGGCAGAGAGAAAAAAATAAGGCTGTCATACCACACAACAGGTCCTGATTGTCAGTGCAACAGACTGAAGTGCTTCCAAGTTGTTAATGAGGAGAATAGAGCCAGACTCATTGACAAATTCAACGTTACCCTCAAGGTAAGATAACATTATGATTATTATTGAGCGAATAACATTAGATCTATCTAGAACTAGACCTAGAAATGGTTTACTTCAAAATGCCTTAATCTAAGTTGTAGGCCTGCCATTGATGTAAATTCTAAGCCTAGATTCTAGTTCAGAGTTAGACCTAGATCTAGTCCTTGTTTATCGACTGAGTGATGTCGATCAGCTGCTATCAAGTCTCAGATTTTTTATATCATCTTGGCTCTTTTAAATGCATGTGTTGCTCAATTAGATCTATGTCTTTTTACGTTTAATACAGAGAAAAACTAGAACAAGTTTTGTTCCACTTCAATTGTTTCAGGATGCTTTCTTGGCAATAATGATCACAGTGGCTGAGATAAACCGTCAAAGGCCAAGAAGTGACACACCAAAGAGCAGCAACAGTTTCAGCTACTACTACAAGGTGTTTGTCAACGCTGATGATACTACAGACAGTTTTGCCTATGTCTGCTTCCAGGCCTTCCTATCTTTCTTTGGGATAAAAAAGGGGAGATTGGAAACCATAAAGAAAAGCCTTGCCACCACAGGTCAGTTAAGTTTAGAGCAGATCAGGATAGAAATAGAAGAGTAAACTACTTTCTCTGTCACACTCTGATACTTTAAAGCAAAAATCTGCTGATAAAAATGTCACACATCTCCATTGTGGAATTAAAATTACTTTTATTTACAGGCCCCATCTGTGACTTTTCATTATAATCTGCTATCAATGTCACTGTCAGTTGTCTATTTAAAGATGTTGAGACTGTGATTTTAAAATTTGAAGTATAAAAAACTGAATTATACTATATTTTATTTGATTTATACATTACTATTACACTACATTTTTCAAACAAGTTAAACTTGAAAGCATTAGATTTTTATCATTACCAACCTGGAATAACTAATTAAAGGAGTATGTTCAGTTTCCTCCCCAGATTCAACACCAACAAACATTAACATACTTTAATAAATATAGTACTTTACAGTGCTTTTGTTTTATTATTCATCAGGTGAACCACCCCGAGATCAACAAGGAAAGCACACAAGTCGGCCCCGCAAATTATCAGATGACCTACACCAGAAAATTCCTGACCACATATCATCGTTCAGAGGCAGATAATCTCATTACTTGCAGGAAAAAACACGTCAAATTTACCTGCCAGAAGACTTAAACATACATAAAATGTATGACATGTTCAAGACTCATCCACAGGAAAAACTTTCTTATGAATCGTATAGGACAGTGTTTAATAATAATAATGACTTTAACATTGGCATCAGTTATCCCCAAACAGACACCCGTTCTAAATGTGATGAATTTAAAATTCAAATTGATGCTTTGAGAAAAGAGTCACCAGATTCCACTGATGAAAAACTACATGAAATTACAACCCAAAGAGACATTCACCAAAGGAAAGCTGACACATTTTACAGAAGGAAAAGAGATGTAAAGCAAAAAGCAAGGAAAACAGAAAACATGGAAGCATTAACTTTTGATTTCCAGAAGAATCTTAATGTACCCAACCAATCAACAAATGATTTTTACTACCACAGGAAGCTCACATTCCACTCTTTCAATATACACTAACTATCAACCGATGATGTATTCATTTATGCATATGACAAAACGGTTGCAAAAAAAGGGTCAGACGATGTCGCTTCGATGTTATACTTTGTGAACAATGTTAGTGCTAATGTCCGCCACTTAGAACTGTTTTGTGACTCTAGCGCACATCAAAACAAGAATTACACCTTGATAAGGTTTTTTTATTTCATGGTTCACCACGAAAAACGCTTTGACTCCATCAAAGTTACTTTTCCCTAGAGAGGGCATTCCTACTTGGAGTGTGATCGTGACATGGGCCTCATCAATACAAAGACCAGTGTGAATGTACCATCTGACTGGATCGACATATTCAAATCAGCCAGAAAGGAACCGGCTTCCTACAAAGTTATTGAAGTCACCCAAGAAATGATGAAAGACTTCAGCACTTTCTTGAGACCTTTCTACAAAAAAGGGTGTCCTGTACCCTCAAGGCCGATTTGGAAGATGATTTTCAATGAAAAATCAGGAATGCTGTCCCACAGAGATTCATGGAATGGACTTTTCCTGAAAACAAGCTTCATTTGCCCAGGAAAGGTAAAACCTGTAAAGAGAGAACCCAAACCCCTGTACACGTTGCAGTTGTGCATCTCCACAGCTAAGTACAAAGATCTTCAACTTCTGAAGAAGTTTTCAACAGACCCAGACTTCTTTGACCCCCTTCCTTATGAAGACAAATCAGAAACTCCAGATGAAAAAGATGAAAATTGAATTTTGTATCCAGTAAAGTGTTTAAAATAATAAAGATTGTGTTGTTGATGACTTTAGTAGTTTTTGTGTAAATAAATAGTGAAGAACAGGCAGGGCCCTTAAAAAGGGGAAAAAAGGGCAGAGTCCAAATGACACACAAACAAATTGGAAAAAAAGTACTTTAACTCACTACCAGGCAACATTTGACATCAAATTTGATTAACACTTGGATGGTCTTTTGAAAATATAAAAACATTAAGTGATTCATTTAATCATTATCATGCTGTGAGTCTTCAACCTTTAAAATCTGATTTTCTCAAAAAGTAAAAAATGTGACTCTGCCGTTTCTTCCCCTGTTGTCTTCAGATACATGTACCAGGAAAACGCATGCTGAAAATGCAGCTTCGTGCAGCCCGAACAATGAAAAAGGAATTTATTGAAAAACAGAAATTCATCAATCATGTCGCAAAAGTTAAGGAACCGCACTCAGAAAAACAGCAGAAAATAAGAAGAAAGTAAAATCAGGTGGTTTGTTTGTTTGTGCTGGGGTTTGACGGCACATGAGCATGATTACGGCTACATTGTGCTGTCGTCATGGAACAGGAAAACCTGCACAGAACAAAACTGAAACACACATACAACACAACAAGAGCTACAGGATCAAACAACACTGTGGAGGAGATGTATTTATCAGACTGTTTTCCATTCTCAGCCAATAACACATCACTATGCAGTAAGCCTGCATCTTTCAAGAGAGAGCAGCTCAGATACTGCCTGGACAGTTCTGTCACAACCCATGACAGACCTATGCGGGGTGTGTCAAAGCAACAACACCACGATGTAAAGTCCTGCATGGATGACAACAGAGGCAAAGACCGCTCTCACATAATGACAGGACTAGAACCCCACTGACGTCACACTAAGAGCGGTCATTTTACAACATCCTGGTGGAGGTGCCAAGCGTCTGGCAGTGGCACTTGGGATCAACACTCTGACAACAGATCAAACTAGTTTTGACTTTGCACAGTAAGTACACCCTGCAATCCCCTCAAGACAGGGTTTCTGTATTTCCTCCTTCCATGAATATGCAAAATCTTTGCAATCTACTGTTAAATTGACAAGGACGCGTGCTCTTGGTTCTCTACTGCTTGAAACTTGACAATGGCTCTTTCACATCTTGGGATACGGTAAGAAGAGTTCTAAATTTTATACTAGAAATGGCAGAGTGGTCGATGTATTATCCTAAATCATTTAGCATTCAGTGGTTCAAATGCAATCTTCTCTATAGCTACTCTCAAATGACCTTTTTTTCCTCGTTCATTTATATTTTAATTTTGATTGTGTGCTTTACAAACAGTCTTGTTATTAGTCATACATGATTCACACGGTAGTCAATCGGATAGGGCCACCTATTGGTTCTTTGTTATGGTATTATGAATGTGCTCTTGGTTGAGAGTTGACATAGATCTACACACATCACGGGTACTACAGATGTACTACAGTGTGATGGATAGGCTTACTCTCTACATTTGGATCCAGTTGAATTGGAAAAAAACATTGTAGATCCGTGCATCACAATCATACTAATTTGACTTTTTATCTTGTAGTTTTCTTTCCTTGTATTTACAGGTCCTGTCACAGTTTACGAAGGCTTTCTCAGAGCTGGATGTGACTCTGACAAGGGGAAGTCTGGAGCTCTGTGTCAACAGTCTGCTGAAAGCTGCTCTCAGCCAGACATTGGAAACGCTACCAAGTTTTCTTCTGTCAACCACTGACTTTTCCTCATTACCAGATCCACTTGGCCAGTTAGGATTTGTGAAAAGAGACTTATTATGTGGTGTTTGTCCAGCTCTTACCTCAGATTCTATATTGAATTCTGTTGTCCATGCACTGAATTTGTTTAGAGGAAAAGAGAGGCTGAAGGCCTCTTTTGCAAGTTCATGTCTATTAAGTATTTGTCCTGGGCCTAGTGAAACACCGATGAGGCACAAGGTGAATATGTGCTTGAAAAAGATTAAATCTTTGAAAAGCAGAAAGCTAACTGAAGAACTTAATCAATTTCTCACAGAACCATTCTTTCAGCAAACCCCTACTGCTCTAGTGTTGAAACTACTGGTAGTTGTAAAGACTGCAAGCAGTTGTCGAAGGATGCTAAGAGATATGTAGAGAAACTTAACACCAGGAGAAGATTCAACATTTGACCCTGCAAGCAGAGGCCCTGGAAGAGGAGAGAGACAGGTGGAAATTAGTTGCTGAGGAAACAGAGGGAAAAAAAAAGTATCAATGATTTGACAGGTGAGGGCCATCAGCTAAAGGAAAAAAATGTTGAACTTAATCAACCTATGAAAGACATGCATCGAACAAAACTGGACAATAAGGTCCAGAAATTAAATAAAGAGGAAAGAAAAAAGTACAGATCAGGTCTTATCAAAAGACATTCAAATAAAGAATCTGACAGAGAAAAACATCAATCTTGAAGAGATGATTTACACACTTCACTATAAAGTAAAATCAGAAAGAACACTGAAATCCATTTACAAAAGGAAATATGAAAACAGAGAAAAATTAATGACATTTATGTGTCAAAACTGTGAAGTTTCCATGAAATGAAAATGAAAAACACGGGAGAACAGCTTAAAAACAGGTTCAATCCCAATGTCAGATTAACTGTAATGCAGCTTCAAGGCGAAGCAAATGTTGCTGCCAAGAATGTAGCAAAGTTATAGAAACTGCTGCCAACAACAAGTTTGGCAGAAAAATCACAAGTGAGGATTTACCATGCACAGTCTTCTCTTAACATGGCAGATGAGGATCATGTATTATGACATTTTAAGGTGAATTTGCATCGTAAAATGTATTTCACAAATGGAAAAAATGCACCTTACATGCCTTAGAATTGATCCAATTTAACACCACCAGTGCGTTCAGCATGCTGATTTCCATATTCATAAGAAGTTTCATGAATGTATCTTGAAAAGTAATGATTTTATGGCACATTTTTCATTTTTACATTGATATTTTAGTAAACGCAAGAAATCATGCTTCGTATTGATGTCCTATCTTTGATAAAAAATTAAAGTGAAAGTTGTTCAAGGACAATTGTTTGTTTTAACTCACGGGGGACGGATCACATGCGGTATGCGTGATAGCCTCTACCGACGCTGGGGACGGATCACGCACGGTATGCGTGATGGCCTCCACCTACACTGGGGACGGATCATGCAAAGCATGAGTGATGACTTTTCAATAATTTTGTTTAGCCTCCCTAATACCACAAAGGCAGCGTGATTCGGTCCCAACCGTTGCTAAGCCATTCGGCCGTGTCTGTGCCATGTTTCGTTTCGCTAGTGCTAATAGTTTTTAATTTACGGTCGGAAGTGAAGTCTGTTGGTTAGTTCGAAAATCTGGAACAAATTTTCAACACAATACGATCGTCACCATGGATGAAGATCGCAATATGTTCAAACGTTTTGAAGTGCTATGCGAGTCTGAAGACTCTGAATCAGATTCAAAGATAGATCTATATGATTCTGATCAGGATCCTGAGTATATCCCTGAGAAATCGAAGAGAAAGGAGAACAGTTTGCCTATTCCCGGTCCCTCGAAGGGTAAGCGAGCCAAGACCAGTGATCTTACTACATCTAGATCTAGTACTACTGCCAGTGTGGGCGAAGCAGGCTCTAGTGGGCTGTGCAATCGTATACATACTGAGATTACTATTGCTACTGTGGGTAGTAACGTGGACAGTAGTGACAATGAGAGTGAAGATCTAGATCTGGGAGGTGATGTGACAGAGGACATTTTAGTTGACGTTGGAGCTCACCGAACGGATGCACAGGGTGATGCCACTGACTCTGTGCCTGCTGAGTGGACCTTCCTGGTTTCCGAAACCTTCCCACTTTCAGTGCAATCCCTGGCCTCCATATTATATAGAGAAGGACAATTACAGTGCTACATCATGCTACACTACAAACTGTTTGTGACTGATTACCTGATCCAACTGCTCAAAGAGGAGACCAACCGATATGCATCATACGTGTCAAGAACACCACCCAGAAGCATGTCCAGCAATGGACAACTGTTACTCTCTTTGAGATAAAGGTGTTCCTGCTCATCGTCCTGCACATGGGTCTGCTGAAACTACCATCCATAAAGGACTGTTGGGCCAATCAGGAATTTGTGAAAACTTCTGTTTGCGCGGCAGATCCTGTTTCGAGATTGTTTTCGAGCCATTCTCATCATGTTGCACTTCAGCAACAACTACCAGTATATCCCACCAGGCCAACCCAACCACGACCCCTTATTCAATGTATGAGCACCTTCAAGAGAGATTTCAGACTATCTACACCCCTGAGAGAGAAGTCGCTCTTGACGAGGCCATATGCCTATGGCATGGACACCTCCGTTTCAAGGTCTACATGAAGGACAAGCCCATGCCATGGGGCATCAAGTTTTATGAATTCTGCAAGTCAAGTTCCTCATATGTTTATCGCTTTGAAATTTATGCTGCAGAGCCAGGCGTGAGCAACCGTCTGACAGATGTTGTTATAAGGGTAATGAATCCAGTGCTCGACAAGGGCTATCACCTATTTACAAACATTTACTACTCGTGCCCTGAGTTGCATAACCAGTTCACAGACCGAGGAACTAGCTGCACTGGCATGGTGCGATCAAACAGAAAGGGAATGCCTAAACCTGACGAGCTCAGAATATCCAACATCGGAGATAGTGCATTCAAAAGAAAGGATGACCTAGTGGCCCTGAAGTGGACAGATAAATGCGAGGTACACATTCTCACCTTAGCTGTAGACCCAACAAAAACAACAACAACAGTGACTACCAGAAATGTCACAAACAAAATAAAACCAGCAGCAGTGACAGTGTATTCCTAACACATGAGTGGAGTAGACAGAAATGACCAGCTACTTGCGTACTGTTCCATGACAGCAAAATGGCCCACCAAAGTGTTCATGCACATGTATACTCTTTGCGTCATTCAGGCATCCATTGTTTACAACAAACTTCAAGAACATCATGGCAAGAAGAATATGCAAGTGTCTGAATTCATCAAGCAGTTGGGCAAAGAACTGATGGAGGAGAACATTAGTGAACGTCCAATGAACCGTCCTCCACCGAAACCTGCCGTCAAACCCAAACTTCTTCGGCTCGACCACACCCGCGTGTTCCACATGATCGACTGTCTGCCTCCTACTCCAAAGAACCACAAGCCTAGGAGAGAGAGGAAAGTGTGAAGGGACTCTCTCCCAGACACCCAAGGCAAGAAGAAGAGGGCCCAGGAAACCTCCTACTGGTGCTCTGCCTGTGAGATCCCACTGTGCATCGGGCAATGCTACAACAAATTTCATACTCTGCTGAATTATTCACAGGTAGACTAGCAAACTGGGTCTGATATTTCACAGACCTGATTTTTAATTACTGTGTGGACATGTTACAGACAATAAAAACAATGGGAAATGAGAACAATGGACAAATTTTAGTTTATTGATTTATTCATCATCATATGTGACTTTTTCTTTTCTAACTCCGCAAATTATTCGGAAATGCAAAATCAAGGGTATACAAGAAAATTTGTCAAAAATTTAAATTAAAAAGTAATTGGGTTCTGTTTGTTGCATCTTTGTCAAATGTATTTTAAACTAATATATGTGCAATTTTCAATAAGATCCATTAATTAGTTATTGAAGAGTAATTTTTTAAAAAGTGCCCAAAAAGGCCAGTTCCCAGAGGTGGTTGCGCTAAAAATAGCTCAGTCCTCATGGATTGTTGACCTAGAAATAGTCCAGTCCCCAATGAATTAATGGTCTTTTTGAGGTAGCTGGTCAAGATTTTCACCATCCTAGAGATTCTTTTGTAACTTCTGGATTCTCGCATGCTCGTGACGGTGAAACCTCTTCTCACCAATTTGATCTGTGAGAGGCAGTTCAGTCATCTTGATGCCAGCCAGAGGAGGAAACCGCAGTTCTCTCCATCATCACTAGTTTGTCATCCTTCTCAAGCTGCCCAGGAAAAGAATGGGGGAATGGTATGCTGCGTTGGGGGCAAGTGAGAAGACAAGCTGATGAAACGAGCAAAGAGAGAGAGTAAGGAAATGAGAAGCAAACACCAGAAGAGGGACAGTAATGCAGTCATGTTGTTACTGAAGATAAAACCTTGCAAATAGTTGCTGTTGCTTGCAATGGCTCTTCTTAATGAGCTGGGTTACTCTTCAGTAAATGGAGGCAGTAAAATAATCTTCAGTACCATAAAAGAGGCAGAAAAGAGAAGCAGGGAGGAGAGGGAAAAAAAACTCAACTCGATGCAGAGCTGGGAAAGATATCGGTATCTACTGAAGGAGAAGCAGTTGGTGAATGAGACTGAGAACAGATACAACTACTTCATTTGTCGGTTCCGAACTATGGGCTAGTCAGATTTATACAGAAACTTTGGTAGACAAAGAATTTAACTCTTTGTTTTCCCATCCAGAACTTGCATGCATCATCATGACACAAAAACAAAGGAAATGAGAAGCAAACACCAGAAGAGGGACAGTAATGCAGTCATGCTGTCACTGAAGATAAAACCCTACAAATGTCATTGAGCCAAACAGTTGCTCTTCTCAATAAACCAGGTTACGCTTCTGTAAGTGGAGGCAGTAAAATAATCTTCAAGATCATAAAAGAGGGAGAAAAGAGAAATGGCTGTCAAAAGGAAGTTCAGCTTTCTTATACTGGCTATTGAGATGTTTTTAAAAGACTTCTGTCACCCAAATAGACTTTTTTTTTTTTTTTTTTAGTTTTAGTTTTGTGGAATCTTTATGTGCCAAATAAATCCTGGTATCAAGGGATATCAAAGGACCACGGTACATACATTTTTCATTGAAAGAGCCCTGGTTAAAGTGCAAAGGGCGCATGCATATTGTCTAAGAGTCGTCAATGATGCTTGGTACCCAGGGAAAAAACCTTTGTACATATTTTTGCTTTCTAAATATCTTCATAATTTACAATCTTTTACAATCCAGTGATATGCAATGTTAATGAAAGATGAAACTGAAGCTAGTAATCTCAGTGACTATAAAAATCAGTTACGCAGTTTCAAAAAATCTTAAAGAAGTAAAAAAGGTAATAAGCTCCAAGTCTCAAAAGCTGTCTGATAAGTTGACCAAACGTTTATTTCCTCTGGCCCAGACCTGTGATACTGAGATACAATCTGCAAGTGTCTTGTCTATGAGCAATAAAGTTCCCATGCATACAAAAATTAAATGCTCTGAAGAAAAAAATCTTTCCCTTAGCGGGCTTTAGTCAGTGCAAATGACAGACTTGCTGTTGTTGTTCTTGTTGTGTTGGGGTTCAACGACACAGCACGATTACAGCTATTGTGTCAAACACTGTAAGATACATTTATACGTCAAGAAGAAGAGAGGAAAGAAAGCGGGACACAAGACAGGAGCAAGGAGAGAGAGAGAGAGAGAGAGAAGTGTCTCTCCTGGAATGTCGAGGATGGCACTCCATGGGAGACACCCCACCGAGGCGGGCTTACACTGCCTGCAGGTGGGAGCAGAGAACCTACTTATAAACCCCGGGCCCCCACGGGGGAAAATGATAGAAAAAGAGCAGATGGGAAAATTATTAAAGTATTACAAAAAACAGTAGAAAGGTTAGAATGAGCAAATGAAACTCTTAACTGTTGCAGCTTTAAAAGAAGATAAAGATCAGTTGACAGGAAATGGGAAAAAAAAAACTACCCTTGAAGTTTCTAGTTGCAAGAAAAACTTAAGGAAGTGTCTTCTCTAAAATGTATTGAAAGTAACATTTGAAATGGTGACTGATGTTATTGTTAATGTCGGCTTATGAGTCATTCAGCCATTCAAACTTAGGCAATTTTTCATCTGCAGGCTTGAATTTCAGCAAAGAAATGGATTCAACAGCTAAGGGCCACAGGAACCAGAATTCACCATAACAAAGCCTGATCTGTCTCTTTACAGAGACATCAATGTTGATAGTATACCATTCTGCCATTAATCAACTATAACATTCTGGTAGACTTTTTCAAGCTACAGGCCAAGAATTTGACCTGGCAGAAGCTGAAAAATTATGTAATGACCAGTTTCTGGCTTATACATGTATAAGATTCAAAAAGGAGCAAGGCATATATTGTGTGCATGGGAAATTTTCGGCTTCGATGAGACGCAACATCTCATTTGGTAGGCATAAAAATGAGCGATGCAGGAGCCACTGAAGAGACACGGTGCAAGTGCACTGTGGGGATGGGGCACACAGCCACATGCAAACGTATGGCACTTGTCACTTAAAACTTCCAATCACAACACAGCAAACATGCACATAAAAACTTCAGACTTTCCACACATCAATGAATCACACTGGAT